>JAOWAT010296954.1:0-16233 GCA_028571025.1 Longipedia americana
GACGGACGAGTCCAACTTGAAATATAGACCTCTTTGCATGAAACGATTTGACAAAGAAATTTATAAGTGTGAAACTTGTTTTTCTGAGTGCGTAGGGTGGTCCTGCTTCACGACTCACAGTTTAAAGTGTCAGTCCAACAATGCTAGATTTAGATGTTCTACCTGCAAATATCACTCGCCCAGAGTAAGGGACAGTAAAAAATCTGTCTTAGAAATGAAAAATGAACATACCTGTCTCCTTGATTATTCATGCCGTCGTTGTTTTGTTAGCGAAACTGGGGTGTCGAGAGAGTCGCATCTATGTCGACTGCAGGCGGGAAAATTTCCTAAGAGCTACAATAGGTTGATATTTTTTGACATCGAGTCATACAATTTTAGTATTTTAGAATGTCCTAGTTGTATTAAGAATTTTTTTTGTAAAAGTTGCAATGTTTATAAGTGTAAGAAATGTTTTGCGAGGAAATGTGGTTGCACGGGAGACACCTGCAAATGCACGGCTTTATGCCCCCAACACTCATTTCAGAAATATAAGTGTTATTTATGCTTGAAATTTTTTTGCGACCTTCACCGAGGCCAAGAAAACTGTAATATACACAAAGATAATTTTGTTTGCGCCTATTTCAACACCCTAGACACCAATGTGTTTCACAAAATATGTTTTGCCGACCCCGACATGAATTACGAGTTAGACACTGTGATTGAAGAAAACATATTAGAAGTTGACATATTCCCTCAAAAATGTCCTCCAAATGAAAATAAAAAAGTCAATCTCGAAAATTTGAAAAATAAAGATGTCATCTCAGGAGTAATAAATGAGATTGATAGAATATTTCCTCTCTGTGAAAAAAAATTGCCGAAGAATAAAAGGGACCTAAGTTTAGACAATTATATATTTTATACCGAAAATGGTAAAAATTATGGCCTCCCTAAAGATTATAAATCAAAGTCTGCGATTGAAAAGTTCATACACTTTGCATTAAGGAGAGTAAATGAAAACTGCCGTATCTTAGCTCACTATCTCAGCAGATATGATGGTCACTTTATAATGAAGCAGTTATTAAAGATGGGATATCTTCCAGAAGTCATATGTGAAGTTTTCAGCTTAAAACTGATAATGGTTCCGGAATTGGGGATCAATTTTTGCGATTCATTTTTGTACTTGAGCATGCCGCTCGAAAAATTCCCCCTACATTTCGGGCCCAAAAAATTCAAAAACTTGACTAAGTTGAGTTACCCGCATTCATTCAATAAACCTTCAAACTACGAGTACGCGTCCGTGACTCCTGATTTCAAGTATTACACAAGATTTGACCATTCTGAAGAAAAAATTCAGAAGATTAGAAGCGTGTGGGAGGAACACAAAGACGATATATTTTGTTTTAAGACCGAATTAGCGAGATATTGCACCCTAGACGTGCATATTTTAACCATGGGGGTTTGTCTATTTCTTAAAGAGTATTTTGAATTTCAAGACGATTTAAACGAAATATTTCCCGATAGATATCCAGATCGTAAAATTAGATATCTACCCCCATTCAGCGAGAAATTATGCACTCTCAACAGTTCTAATTTTCTACTACTTAAACTTTTCAACTCAAATTGGCGCAACATAAGGCAGATAAAGGACGCATTTGGTTTGGGCTATACAAAGCACAGTACAAAAGAATATGAATTTTGCAAATTTATGGAGGATTATTTCGGCGAAGAAAAAGTATGCCACTTCTGGACAAATGAGCCGCCTCCCAAAATTTATAAATATGAACCAGACATTTTCATTTACAATTTTAGGAATTCGGGGAAAAATGTTATATTCGAATATATGGGTTGTTATTTTCATTATCACCACCCCTCATTATGCAAATTTAACTTATCTTTTGGCAGTAGGACTTTAAATGTTCTGGGGGAAAGTTTGGGAGAGGTTGAGGAGAGGGAGAGAGAAAAAATTGAAAAGTATTTGAAGTCTGGACTAGTGCACAAGGTTGTGAGAGTGTATGAGTGTGAATTTGATTCTGTTCGAAAAATGTCCCAATCCGAAGTAGACAAAATCGATAATCGTGGGAAAAAGAAATTCATTATGAGCTGTCAAAAATTTTTTAAGGAAAAATTTTGTCCTCGAGAAGACATGTCTAATCTTTCCGTAGCAAATGCCCTCTTTGGAGGCAAATCAATGACTTACACGATGAAAGTGAATAAAGAAGATATAGATGGTCAAAATCTTCAGTTGAAGTACATTGACGTTGGATCATTATATCCATCTCAGTCTAATGGACCGATCCCAGTTGGAAATTATATTAAAATTTACAAGCCAGAGACAAATAACATATGGTTTTGTAAAAATGGGCGATGTCTCAAGATTAAATTAAAGAATATGGCTGAGGAAAGAGAATTTCACGGATTTCTTAAGGTTATCATTAAAGCCCCGACGTGGTCCGAATTTAGTTATTTTGCGCAGAATCCATATCTCCCGACTAAAATCAACGGTCGCTCTCTTTATGTGTTATGTCGTCAGTGTGCTCTTTTGAAAAATAGGACCGCCACCTGCTACCACAAAGACCCTGAAAGAAACCTAATTGGTACGTACACGTCTGCAGCTATAAAATTTGCTCTAGCTTTTGCTGGATATACTCTGATTGATATCATTGAAAGTTATTATTATGAGGAGGTGGGAAATATTTATGAGGACATCAATAAAGCTTTATTTCGTATCAAATTTATAAGCGAGCCAACCCCCATCGAGGGGGTTTTTAAGGAGCAAAAGTTAAGACAATACATAAAGAAGGCTAATGAGGTGATGGGTCTTGAAAATACAAAATTAGAAATAAATATTGAGGATTTAAATGAAAGCAAAACTCGCAGAAAAACGGCAAAGGATAGTATGAACGGCAACTTGGGAAAGATGGCGCAAAACCCTTGCCGCCCTACCACCTCCTTTACAAATTCTCAAAATTTTTGCAATAATTTATATTTTAATCTTGGCCATGAAATAACAAGTTTTTATTACGATGAAGAAAACAATATAGCGAGAATTCAATCCATCCCTCCTAAAATGTCCAAAAGCAACGATTTTAAGTATTGTCCAGGAGTCTACTGTTTTGTTTTAGATTATTCTAGAGAATATGTATACCGATGTTCTTTTAAGATCACATATTTTGTCAATAAATATCGCGAACATTTGATTTTCTTCAAGGAATTAAAAAACGCTCTTAAAATTTATGGAATATCTCTTCGCACATTTTTGGATAGGGCCGAAATTCATAAGGCTCTTTTTAAAAAGATAAAATCTGACATCTTAATTAGAGTTAAAGAGCTTTCTAGAATGCAGAGCGTTTTATATCCTGTTGTGAGTTACACGGATACTGATTCATTAATCTGCTTATGCATCAAGAATATGGCCATCCCGCTCAAAACCGGTTGCAATTTTCCTTCATATTGGAAGGACGAGCTGGAATTGGGTTCAGTCATTCTCAGATACCTGTCCTTGGGCTCGAAGACCTACTATGTCCTGTACAAAACAATATCTGGGGAAATAAAGTCCTATAACAAATTTCGTTCATTCTCATTCAATTCTAGATTTACTAAAGGAACTCTGTCAGATGAGGTCTATGACAACTTAGTGGAGGGCGTTCAGAGTTCCGACGAGGGGCTTAAATCTTTTGAAGTAACCATTCCCCATTTTCGGATGAAAATAAGCAAAAACTGTGACATCGAATCGTCATTGGTGGATAAACGTTTAAAACCTGTAGAAATGACAAATAGAGTTCTATCTCAAAAATATAAATATCTCAGTTTACCTTTCGGTGCAGCTGAAAACCATTTTGATAAATCTGAAGATATATTTCTCTCAGTGTGTAAACAGCCAAGCCAAACCAATTCAATTTTCAAGACACGTCGGGAGACCAAGCAAGTCGCGGATTTTAAGAATAGGCTCGGGTTAAAGTTTGAACTAAAGGTGGAGGAAGGCGTGATTGATGATGGACTTTTCTAAATATTCAAACTCTCAGAAAGAGGATGCCATCAAAAATCTTTACACAGATATTTCTTCCGGAAATACGTTGTCATCAATAGATGCGTTCATTAAGGAATTAAGAGATAGGGATGTCAAAGGGCTGAGTTCAACCTTGATCAAAAAGGTGTTGTCAAATTATGGCATTTATTTTCAATCCAAATTAGTTAGAAAGAACAAAATTAATAATAGGAAAGACAGCGCCGACAGCGGCATTATGGTGAAGTGTCAAGCGGATTTGATGATAATGAATAAATATTTAGGCTTCACATGTGCTTTGGTGCTATGTGACAACGCCTTGCAATGCGTGTTTATTGAGCCATGTAAGAGCAAGGGTCTAAAAGACGTTAAACTGGCATTTGCTAGAGTTTTTGAGAAAAATCACTATTTACCCATGTTCTTATATATGGACAAGGAGAGTTCATTTGTGCATCTAAAAGATTGGTTTTTAAGCTTCAACACAAATCCAATATATTTAGAGACCAAAAATGTAGCTTACTATGCTGAAGTATCTATTCGAAAAATTCGCTTAAAATTAGTCAGATTTTTGAGGTATAAATATTCAATTAATTGGCCCGGTGCATTGGATTTAATTCAAAGAAATCTATTCCTAAGTAAAAATAGAGGTTTGGGGAATTTAAGCTCCTACGATCTAAACGGTCAAAGTTTTATTATCAACCCCATTTGTGACATCTTTATAAATTTGGTTAAAAACCCTTCAAGTCGATTAGATTTAGACAGCATGGTTCACAATGTTAAATCATATTCAAAATATTTAAACTCAAAAAGGAAACAGCCAAACATGCCGAAAATAGGAGAAATCTGCATTTTTAAAAATTTTGGCACCCGAAAGAGGTTTAACAAAGTAAGTGACGTTCATAATTTTAGAGCTTTCAAAGTCACAAAGGTTGACGCGCCAAGACCTCCAATAATGGTGCAATTGCAGGACCTAATAACGAAGCAACGCTTGCCCTTTAAAGTGCCAATTAATGACATATTTCTGATCAATAAATATGATATAAATCACCTAGCCATTGAGGAAATCGATGAAAATAAAACAAAAAATATGGGAGGGATAAAATATGTTCAAGTAAAATTCATAGGTAAAATCTTAAAAAATATTATTTATATCTTTACTTAAAAAGAGTTTTAACTTTATATAACGATTCTATTACTTTCAGGAGATAGCCAAACAAAGTGGATACCAGATATTTTGGTGCGAAAATTAAAAAAAAGATTCAGTTAATTATTGACTTCCATGGAGTTCACACTTAGTTTTAAAGACATTCACAATTGCAAATTTCCAGAATCCTACGACCCATATTCTGCCGCCTGGCAAATGAAAATTTTGAATTTTCATATAATTAATAAGACTTTTCCAAAAAATTCAACAATTAGCTTAAAATCTAATTTGATTTATGATTATGATGGAAATGAGCAGGAATTGGGGCGGTTAAGAACCTTCCAAACAAATGCAAGAGGTTTAATAGTTGGCAAAATATTGAATTATTGGCAAACGATCACAAACCCTCGTCACAATTTTGAATTTAGTTTTTATAAACTTGAATATGATCTTAAGCTTCGTAAGATAGTTGAAACAAAGTTGAGTGAACTCGAAATTCCTCAAGGGATTTTAGAAGTCTCCTTTAAGAAAACCCTCACGTTGTGATGGAAAATAAAAAGATTGAATCGACTGTCAAAAAATTGAAAGTGAAATTAGTGAAGCACAAAATAAAATTGTCTGCACTAGTTCAGTCCCCCAACATCAAACCAATTTTAGAAACTCTGACTCGTGAACAGATTAAAGTAATACTAGATATTTTGCACTTAATTCTGTCCAAAGTGGTAGGATTTCCTATGAAAGTTAGAAACGAGCAATCGGATTATACTGAATCCTTTAAATATTTCCACAAAAAGTTGACAACCACCAGCCAATATTCCGAATTTTTGAAACTGCCCACATTAAAAATTATTAAAATTCTTTGTAAACATCAAAATTTGATAAAGAAAATCCTATCCTACATTTTTGAGTAGCGTTAAAATTCTGAAGCAATGTTAATCCCAAAACCGTACAGAGTAATTGAAGAATCCAAATATCAAAACTTAATGAAATTGGAAAAAGATTACCATAAATTGCACAAGGAAGTTAAAGATCGGGAAGAAAAAAGGAGGGGGCCTTCAGAATCCGACATTGAAGAAGTTGGTGCCTCAAACGCAATGTTGAAAGAAAAAGGCCATGGAAATCCCAATCCAAACTTACAAAATATTTTAAATCAAACAAAAGAATTTGGGGAGCTTAGCGTCCCCCCAAATTCAATCCCGGACAAGGGGGAGCCAACTCTGCCAACTAATGAAGAATTTCATACGGCGGTGAATCAGTACAGGAAGGAAAATCAGGACTATTTACAAGAGCCGCAAGACGACGTTTTACAGCAAAAATTTGATATATATTCCAAACTAGACAGCAAATATATTAATAACGCTAAGCGCTTGATGTCCGAACTTCAAAAATACCATAATCCCATTTATGATAAAGCAGGTTGTGTTCTTATTGATTCAAATTGCATTTCAAATAGTGATATAAGAGACATTATTCGCGAGATATTTAATCCCAACCTGTCCTTAAAAACATATTATAAGATGCCAGGTCTGAGTGAATTGTGTGAATTTATTAAGGCGAACGGTTTAGAGGAATTATTGCCTAGTAAAATTTCCAAATGGATAAGGGGTGAAGAAAAGAAACCAAAAACATTTCAAAGCCCAATTTTGAATGAACCAATAATTACTCGTCAAGACAGAATGATTCCTATAAGTTATTTCAATGTAAAAGATTATTCCTAATTTTTTGTAGAATAGTAGAGGTAAAATAAATGTCTTTTAAAATCTTAAAAACTCGTTTTTTTTTTGCAACCTCACGTACGAAATAAAACAAACAATAATCATATTTTGAAATTGGGCAATCTCCAAAGACTTTTAGACAGGTGCTAAAATTCTTTGGAGATTAACCATTTTTATTTTTCTAAATTATGTCGGAGTACATTTAGATGCATTATTTCATAAAGTACGTCAATTTATTTACAAACATTGAGGTAATTATCATACTTGAATAGAATTATTGTGAAGATATGTGTATGCAAAAATGATTATCATAATCCAAAACCCAACACCTATAAAAACACTGGCAAACACTAAAAAGTTACCTCTACATTGATTATAATTATTAGAATGGAAGTCTGATATAGAGTAATTTACCCAACACTCCGCCATATTTCGTCTTGTGAGAAATTGGAGGTTTTATTATCTACACCGCATATGCGTCTATCTTTCGCAGCTAGGTGAGTTTCTAGATACATGCAGATGATGACAAAAGTCAGCGTTATAGCAATCACCAACATACACTGAGCGAATATGCTATTTGTCGCCTCATTGGCCATGATTGTCAAAATTAGCTTTCGGACATAGTCGAGTTAAACTCAAAGTCATTTGTTACGAAATATAGAGTCATCGGGAAAGGACTAATGCACATTGCCATAAAAAACAAAAAGACAAAAATCAAGACACAGATTCCTCCAAGTTGTTCCGCCCCGTCCATGACGAAAAATGTTCAAACAGTAAATAAAGCAAAGAAATCCAGACGGTTGCAACTAATATGATAATCGCTCGAAATTGATACTTTGATATAACAATCATTGGATTTGATACACCACTGACATTATTAACACCATTATACTGGCAAGTAGTCCTATAATGATAAGGATAAAGACTATGTCCTCAACAACTTTTATTTTAGGATTTTCCACCATTATTTGTAATTTGAATAAACAACTTGACCACTCGAGTTTAATTCCTTTTTGAAAAACTTGGCGTGTCTAACCAGCGCGCATTTAGTTCCAACACAAATTCTTCTCGCCAAATTTGGGGTTAAAGTCGTTGGAGATATTTGTCCACTAATTTGTTTTATGATATCTGCCAACGTTAAAGGTCCATTGTTATCTAAAACTTTAAAGATTGCCTCTCTATAGGCCCGCATTCTGAGAGTTTGAATCAGAAGAGCGTTCATGAGAAGGGCGTTCACTAGTAGGTGATTCATGGATTCGTGTATATGGTCTGTCCGTAGGCCGTAACTTCCTTATTGAAAAACTTTGAATGACGACTCAAAGCGGCTTTCACCCCCACATAGAGTTTATTGGCCTCCACCAAGGAAAGTTCTCTAAAAAATTTGTGTTCTTCTTTTAACTTTTCCAATATACTTTCCAAACTCAGAGGGCCATGGTTTTCTAAAAGCTTGTAAATTAGATCTTTGTAGGTGCCGCTGCGCAAAGGACTCTTTTTATTTTTACAATGATTATTTTGATTGTTTCTCATTAGTAACTTGATCAACTTGGCTTCTTTTTCAACATTACAATCTTTCTTTACTAATTTGAACAACTTTGCTTCTTTTTCTGTATCCAAATCTATATCGTTGGTTGTAAGAAAATTGAAGAATTTTGCTTCCTTACCCAAATCATAACCAGGGTATGGAGATGTGGGGTTTTGGTCTCTGGAGGAAAAGCATTCGTTGAACAACGAGATATTGCTGTTTTGTTCACTTTTCACATAGGTGGAGCACAAATTATTATTACTTTGTTGGGGAGTGAGATTTTCACCCACCTCCGACGTAGGCTGATTGAGTTGATAATTGAAATTTGTATATTGTCCGTTTAAAGTAGGCAGTTCAAAACCTCCAACGCTGATAGATTTATTGTTGTTATTTTCACCAAAATTGTCCAGGCTTGAACTTTTCTTGATAGTCCTATAAGCGTTAAATTGGGAGGGCGATTGGTTGAGAATATATGGTTCTGAGTTGAAGTTTGTATTTTCACCTCCGACCACCAATTCTTGACTGAGGAAGTTGCTCGGACAACAAGTCCAATCTTTGGCAGAATCTCCAGAAACTGGATTCAATTGTAAGTGATTGAGGATTAATTCTAATCTGAAACAAAAGAAAAGCTCGATCAGAATTTTGCCACTCAAAAAAACCCTCAGTCATTTAATGTTTTGAAAGCTTACTTTTTGTCTATGTCCTCAACTTTGGTTTGAATTATTTTGATTAGAATTGGCAATTCCATTAAGTAAATTTACTCCATACACATATCTAAAAATGAGAAATAAATGAAATTGAGATAATTTCGCTTATACAGCCTCCATATGTGCTCATTTTTGCAAATAAAACTGATATTTTCTATTAAGCGCATGTATTCTACATATATACTTATAAGCTAACAAACAATTTAAATGGAGATAACATCATTTAAATCAAAAAATACTAAATCCCCGTTGACGAAATTTGACATTATGCAGAATTGTGTGGGAACGTTTGAAATATTTGAAAGAGTAATAAAAATATAATTACAATGGAGATATTTTTGACAATATTCAGAAATGTTTTCCAATGTAGATCCTTTAGTCGGAATGCACTGTTTACATAAGTTATTGAAAGTAATTTTCTGATTGCGAGAATTTAACAGGAAAATTTCATTTGAATTTCTTGTTAAAAGTTTGGAAAGATTGTTTGTGAAAAGCATTTGAGTAAGCATGCAAATGGAGACCTTTAGATGGTGGGAATGTTCTAGGTACAGACTAGTCATAGTATCAATGTGTTTGTCAGCCATTTGGTAGCAGTCATCAAAAATGATGACGCTTTCCTCCTCAAAAGGTCTGAATTCATTGATGTAGTTCAAAGTTGGAAAAAAATCAATGACGGTTAAAATCTTACAGGCTTTTTTAAATCTGTCAATAAAATTTTTACGAGACTCTAGCGCACCTTTCGGCAAAACATAAAGAACCTTCTTAAAGCTGTTTGAAAAAATTCTTACTCGATTTTCACAAGAGAAGAGAGACAGCGCAAGTTCCGATTTTCCTGATTGGGATGGCCCATGAATAAGCATGCGGAATGGGCTCTTGATTCTAAAGTCTACATTTCTACCATTATGGTCCGAGCCGATTGGTGAGTGATCCATCTCTTAAAATCTTCAATGATTGTATGATTACCGAATGTATCAACATAAAAAACTGAATCCATAAAATTGCTAAACTTTTTTCTCAAGTTTCGTACCCGCTTAATGACATAATACAGAGCGAAAAAACCACATGAAGAGGTCATTCGACTCTGCAGCGGTCGTGAGTTGAAAAGGATGGGTTCTTGCAAAGTGCACTGAAGTTGAGGGAGATATTGTTGAATTGAATAATTGCCCAAGGAGTCGAAAAGCTCAAATTGGTAATCTCTATATTTCTTACGAAATAGAACAACCCAGTGAGGACAAGAATAACCATCTATAGTGACGGTGACATTTAGAAATAAAAAGTGGTTTTTTCTAATAATGCCAATATTATCAATGGACGTAATGCCATCAAAACGCACATAGGCTTCTTCATCTGCTGAGACGAGGTAGTGGACTAATGAATATCCTAACATTTCTGCAAAATAAAAAGAAAATTCCAATCAAGCTCCTCTACATAAAAGGTTGTTACCTTCTCATAACTAAAGCAATAAAGTGGAAAGAATTCTACCTAAAACAAAATTGGGATAAATTTGACTGAATCAAGAAATATCCGCTCATTCAAATTTTGGCACTGGGGATGCTAACATGTTAAAGGATGTACAAGCACAAGTTTTCCAAACAAGATAATAAAAAACGGAATACCGATCTAGCTGAAAACAAAAGAGACAGTAAGAGTGAAATTTCTGACCAGGAAAAGAGCGTGAAACCGATTGATAGAGCGTTGCACAACCTATCTCTGCCAAAAGTTAGCGCGGATGACTTAGAGAAAAGAAAAGAAAATAATACTTTAGACAATCGCACATTTGTAGCTGACAATTTAAACTTCGAAATACCCCTAACCTCGACTGAAAAAGCAGAAAATAGGAAACAGCAAAAAGAAATTGAAAATCTTCAAAAAGAGTTTGAATCGGAAAGAGTTCCAAAAAATAAAAGGAAATTGACTGAATTAGATTATTTGGCTCCTCCGCTGCAGGAAAAGAAGAAGTTAAAGAAGGAGGGGAAAAAGTCCAATATTGAAGATTTTTTAGGATTTTATAAATAAGAAAAGTTTGCAACCATGGAAAGTTTACTAAAAAACCCCAAGGCCGAGGTTGACACCAGCGGCCATCTTAAATCATTTTTTCCTTCACCTATCTCCGATAATCGATTTCAAAGAATAATTTGGGAAAGAAAATCATGCACTACAAATTTGGACGTAAGTCAAAAAATTACAATACTCACGCCGCACTTTTTTTACCAAGGGGGTGAAATAGCAATCGTTATTTTCACCTCCGAGGGTGAAAAACTATTTTCACCCTCGGAGGTGAAAATAAGCATCGTGAATATTTTAACAGTCCGGGGGTGAAAATATCCATAATTTTTGTTTTTTCTTTTTCAGAGCTCCAGTATTTTAACGTTTTCATTCCCCTCATGGCGGAATAGGTCCGTATTTCTGTACAAAGAGCTAAGCATGATTGTTGGATTTTCGATTAAGCGGAAGGGGGGTGGTGAGATAAAAAAGGACTCGCTAATCGCACCCATAAACAACGTCGCCCCGTCCCTTATAAAAAGTATTCGAATGTATAAAGGAGGATATCTAATTTATTCAAATTCTCAATCAACTCATATTTTGAATTTCATAACCTCG
Organism: Longipedia americana; assembly: GCA_028571025.1. Lineage (NCBI taxonomy): Eukaryota > Metazoa > Arthropoda > Copepoda > Polyarthra > Longipediidae > Longipedia > Longipedia americana. Next base: position 11,672 of record JAOWAT010296954.1, read on the forward strand.
GCTCTATCGAACAGTCGCAGTTCTTATGACAATATTGGAGTAATCTCAGGCAAATCTCTAGACCAAGGGGCAACAATGGAGCACATTTCCGATAACAACACTTCATTCGTGGAAAGACGAGGGTGGTTCCAAAATAGTGACGGAACGTTTAAAACTAAACCTACCTTCTTCATATGCAAGCTAAATCATTTGTTTGAAGAAAACTTAGGCATGCTTCTTGCCGGGACGGATTTGAAAATAGAAATAACGTTAAATGAACCAGCACTTTTTTTCATGGCGGCCAATAGGCCAGGAAAAACTGACCCTATCGACTATGAGTATAAGATTGAGGTAAGTTGAATCAAATGTTAGCGGCGGGGTGAAAATAGTTGTCACTTGTGACAACTATTTTCACCCCCGCCCCGCACTTTCAAGGATATGCATAAGTAAAGTTCAGTAGAGACATCAGGGGGTGATGATAGACATGGTGGCTATTTTCACCCCCGCGATGTAGCGGTGCTTGGAGATTTAAAAAATCATTTTTTCCTTTTCAGTGCTTGGACTTGGCAATGCCAGTCGCTATCTTGCAGCCGGAATTTTACTCTTCCCTAATGTCAAAATTTATAGACCAGCGCGCACTTATTAGGTGTTGCTCTCGGAATGTTGTTAGAAAAGTTATTGGGCCTGGCAAACTCACGCACAACATTGATAACATAATCAGCAATAGCACTCCGCCTCGTCAAATAATCGTTGCGCTCGCGCCCTCTATAAATAACACGCCTAACTTTGGTAAGAACCCACTGTTCTTCCCAACTACGCTTTTCCCAAATAAAAATTGCAAGGTGAAAAAGGTTTCTTTATTTTTAAACGGAATGGACATTGACGATCTATCGGTCGGAGATGAAGATTGCTCTAGTTCCTCTATTCCTTACTATAAAATGTTAAAAAATTTAGGATATTTTGAAAATGAGAGTATGGTGATGCCAGAAATAAGTTTGGAAAATTTTCAATTAGGATTTCTATTTCACGTATTTAATACATGCGCTTCAGATAACATCAATATTTATCCAGAGATGGCGCTTTCTCGAATCGGAAATTATAAATTACAGATATCTTTTACTCAACCTCTTGAAGAGGAGGTTTCGGTTTACATTATTTACTTTAATGAGGGATTTTTGTCCTATGGTAAGGATGGGACAATAGATATGGATTTTGAATCTAGATACTAAATTTTAGAAACATAAAATGAGCCAATTGGCATGGGGGGCAAATTTATATACAAATAATATTACTTGTACAATTTTACATGTTAAGGAAATAAAGGACTATTCTAAATTAAAAAAAGGTTTTTCAATATCAAAATGACAATTTTCACCCCTCTTTTTGACTTCTGAGGGTGAAAATAATCGAAATAACAATTTTCACCCCTCTTTTTGACTTCTGAGGGTGAAAATAATCGAAATAGTTATTTTCACCCCTTTTTAACCTCCGAGAGTGAAAATAGTCGCGATAGCTATTTTCACTCTCGGAGGTTAAAAGGGGTGAAAATAGCTATTTCGATTATTTTCACCCTCAGAAGTCAAAAAGAGGGGTGAAAATTGTTATTTCGATTATTTTCACTTTCAGAGGTGTAAAAATTACTATCTTGGAAATTTTTGGTCACAAAATATGTGAAATTAGCCTTTGCCCTCTAGAAATCTGAGAAAAGGTAAAGGATTGCCATAAAGTAGCCTTGATGTGAATTGTATTGTTTGACAATGTAGGTTAACCTTCGTGAGAATTGTATTGTCAAAAATCTTCAAAGACATATTTCATTTAATTTCAAGAGCAGAAAACTTTAAATTTAAAAAATCATTTTATTGAAATGTGATAGTGAATTGAAAATGATATATTTAGCTCTTGGAATTTTGATTATTGTTCAACTGACAAATGCGCAAAACTTTCAAAATGTTGAATCTTGGTTGAGAAAATGCATTGAATTGAGTGATAGGACCGTCCAAACCCAAAATTGCTTCGAAATATTGGATTATCGTGGAGTGAAATATACCGGGCAGCAAAAAAATTGTCCGGTATATTTCAAGTAAAAACCAATAACAGAATGTGCTAAGAGTAGTAATATTGTGATTTGCCACTTTTTGAATCTCCATTGAAGTAAACTTTGAGCGCCCAAAGTGGCCTCAAACTCCAATAGCATTAAAGATGTTTGTTTTTGGAGCAAAATCTTGAATCTAAGATGGTTCCGGATCGGTTTTAAGCAATTTTATTTTTTAGTCTGACCTCTACTGAGAGTTTTATCTTTGTTCAGACCCATAAAAAGAATATTTTGTCAAAAATTGGCCCAATCTAAACACACCCATCTGCACATTCTGTTATCTAAATCAATATTTCAGCAAATGTGAGCCCTTACAAGAGAGGTTTTTTGACCAGTCCAATATAGTTGAGGCAAAGGAGTTTTTAAAGGAATATTACAAGGATTTTCCGACCTTCATTGACCCACATCACTATCCTCCAAATGTAAGGAAGTTGAAACTTTTTTGGCATGTAGTTATTCCAATTTCTGTCTCAATCCTACAAAAATCCGATTTAGTTCATTTGATTACCCCCATGAAAGTTTTTGAATTTTACATTTTCCTCCTTACTACTAAGGAGATAAAAAACACTACAACGAAAAATTGACATTCTCAAATTCAACCCCCAACCCCCTGATTGTTTTTCATATGCCAAAAGATCAACTCATAATTAAATGGAATTTCATTTTTTCCCACGAAAGAAAAAAAATAAAATTGTATTTAATTACAGGATGATCTTTTGGTACATAGAAGAGAATTTGGGCCTTGGTTGGAAAATTCAAGACCCTTCGACTTTTTTTTACACCCTTATTACTACACAAGTTTCAACTTCTTTCTGTCAAATAGGATTGCATTATATATGCTAGAAATTTCAAGATTGACGAAGGTTTTTTTGACAAATCTATAAAAATCTGAGTTTCTTTTGCTAATTGTCATGTTACAGTCAGATAAATATTTCCAAAAATTTGATATTTGCAAATTTTTAAATATCTGAGTTGGAGTTACTAAATTTCTCACTTTTTAAAAAAAGTTTTTCAAGATTTTTGTCAAAAAAACTTGGATCCAGACTGTTGGGTGATTAATTCTCAAGAGCAATATATTCCTCTAGGATATAGGTTTGTATATATATGCCAGTTTCCGAGAGTTTCCCTTTAAACCAAAAAATAGCATTTTAAAGGGAGGCTGACCCAAAAATGCATTCGCAAAGTGGGGGCAGTTTCCCTTTAAATCAAAAATAGTGGTTTAAAGGGAAACTGACCCAAAAATGTGACTCCAATTTTAAAAACAAGCCATCTTTTAAAATATGAGCATTTTTGGGTCAGTTTCCCTTTAAACCACTATTTTTGGGTTTTTATCGATTTTTGAAAGTTCTATTACTTAAACTGACGTGAAATTTTAAAGAGTGACTGGTGAAAATGCATATTTTTTGAGTTCTTGAAAAAATATTACCGCAATTAAAGGGAAACTAGCACAAAAAGCCCCTTTTTAAGTCACCATACGCCAACGAATTTAGTTTGCTGTCCTAATGATTGTGTGAAAAATAATTTTTAATCATTCAAAACATTTTCTTTCTAGACCAAACTGCCCATCTTTTACCTTGAAACCGCATTGCAAGATTGACGAGAAAGGTTTTGTTTCAGAAAAACATGTCAGTCAAAAGCTAATCACTGACCCGTTCCCAACCTTGGACCTCGATGAAGCGAGTGAAAAACAATCAACCGGTGCTCTTTTGATATGAAGTTCATCTAGTCGTGACAAAATTCATTTTTTCATTTTTGAGTTTCCTTGCAGGTTTTTTCCAAAAATCTTCAAAATTTTCAAAAAACTCAGCTTAAAAAAGCAAAAACTCAAAATACAAAATTTTTTCCTTGCAGACTTTTCCCAAAATCTTCAAAAACTCAAAAATACGAAATTTTTAGGCAGAAAAATTTTCGTAAATTGAAGTATTATAAAGTTTTTGTAGTAAAATTAACAAATATTGAACAAAAACACCAAATTTTGCCAAGTTTTTGGCTGAATTTTTCCAAAAAAAAAACTCAAAATACGAAAATTTTTAGGCATTCTAACTGTCTAAATCATGTCTAAAAATGTGGAAAGAAGCCTGCCCTGCCCCCATAGGCTTTTCAGAAAAATTTTATTTCATGAAGACAGGAAATTTATTTAATAAAAAGTGGATTTCTCTACACATTTTAGACATGATTTAGACCCGTTAAATGCCTAAAAATTTCGTATTTTGCAGTTTTGAATTAAAATAAGCACTTATTTTTAAGGAGTATTGCAAAGATTGGTAGCTGGTGGGAAGGAGGGCGTACAAGACTTATCAATTTATTTGAAGGAGCGAATCATGGACAGCATTCAAAATGAAATGGCCACAATTCAAAACAAAAAAGAGACCAGTTCGGATATGAAGACATATTTGAAGGACAAAGTTCTACGACATATTCAAAAAGAACTTCTCTCAATACCTCAGGACGTCTTAAAGGCAAACTAGTTTTGATTTTCTTCACCACGCAA
>JAOWAT010297065.1:0-16212 GCA_028571025.1 Longipedia americana
ATGATTTTCTCTGTAGCTCGAAAATTTAAACAACAAATGCATGTGTTACATTTTTGGTCATTAAATAGTATTCAATCCGGTTTACTTAACGTTACAAAAGTAGAGGTTTTTGTGCTTGTGAATTGCAATTTTTTTCTGAAAATAAAGAATAAGACATCTTCAAATAAGTGCCAGGTTGCTATTCATTGAAAAAATGGAGTTTCGTATTATCAAAAGTGATATTTTCGATGCCACAATTTGATCCAAAAATGGTCGTATCAAAAATAATCTAGTTATGCTTTAAATTTATCACCTGATCTGACTCCCTCCCAATCATCATATCATCAAAAATTCAAGTAATAGATTGGGAAGTTGGGGAGACTTTGGAATAGGAGTTTTTCAATTTAAGTCAGCTAACCTTAATGACACCGCTAGTGCACACTCTGCCCCTACCAATGCACCTGGGCACAAGTTCACCGCAGCCAAACACTTATTTTAATTTAAAAGTAATTTAACTTTTATATTTAGTAACTGACCCTTTAAAAAAAAAGAATTGAAAGCGAAAAAACTATTATATTATACTGAGATCAATGTTCCTTGTCTAAAAACTTTTTACCAAAAAGAAAGCTCCCGCTTGTGGGACAGTCCACAAGGTTGAGCCAAACCACAGACCAAGTTAGAATCCGGAGTAACACGAAGACGAGCTATGCCAGCTCGAAGACATCATTGACAAAATCCTTAGAAACTAAAGTTAAAAAATATCGTTTCAAAAAACTCATTCCATGGTTCGTTTAAGTTGCAAACAAAAGGGGCTCGAAGACCAGATTGTCAGAATGGTAGCATTGAAATTTGAAACACATGCAAATAATTTGTTCAGCAGTTTGCTGAATTAGGATAAAACTGTGACGGCTTCAGTTGTGGAGGCCATCAGCATCCTTCTCGGAATGAAAGAGCGACTTCTTTAGATACTACTATACCTGGAAACTAACTACCGGCAAAAACCAGGAAAACTTCCCCTCGAAACTATCCTCAATAGCGTCGTTCTTCTACAACTGGTAAAAGAGTCCAAAGTTATGAATTCTTTGTCAAAGTAAGTGGTTTTAAATCATATGTAATAAGAAAAGTAGCCTTATGCTGCTGTTGACTTAATCTTGAGTATTGATGAAAGTAGTATGTACATTCAAAAGTATTTTAAGCCTATCCACATTTCTCTACTCAAGCAGATGCATGAACCCAAAATACTTAACTGCATCTCCACAAATCCTCAATTAGGAACCCTGGTCTAATAAGTCTATAAAACCTTGAAGGCGGAGATCGAGTTTGTGAAGCGTATACTAAAAAAATCCAAGAAGAACCAGCAGTAGGATCTGGAAGAGCTACACTCTAACTTATATCAGCTATTCGTTGGAGGTGTTAAATAGTATATTTTCAGTCATCGAACAGCCTAGCTATCAAGAAATCAAATAAACCAAGTAGTCTAGATGTTTTAAATCGGTGGAGTCACCGGGATGGAATAGTTTTTCTGGTGGTACAGTTAAAATATTCGGAAGGATTTTAATCAAGTGCCAAAGAGTGACAACCCGTGTTTCCTGTAGCTTTTTCTGAAATTAAATCAGATCACAAAGGAAAAAGTGTCTTACCTCCCTGGGAAGTATTCTAAGTAGCGTGCCGAATTGAGTAAATTTTCTTAACACTGGATTAACCGGTAAGACAACAATTTCCCCAAAAGAGTCCTCAAATATATCATAGCTGGTCTCTCTGGCAAATCTTAAGAGAGATAAGACCTATTTAATACAAACTTATTTCTTGATAAATTTCGGACACTTTTTAAACTACTCAAGGATAAAGATAAACTGGAGTTTCTATACAGAAAATAGTTAGCGGGAAGAGGAATTGATCAGGCATTCGACTAAAATTCATAAGACGAAATTATCAGAATAATGGAAGCTTAGTGTGGGGTGGACTGGATTAGCAAAATTACTGAAATGAGAGCAGCCATCAAGAAGACCAGAGATCTAGATTAGAATTGCTAGAGAACTACTAAGTTGACTACGTTTATTTTCTCGAACTCATCGTACCCTTTAAAGAGCCACGAACTCAAAGCAGTCATTGATCCTAAACTTCTAGAATTAACGATAGATTTTGGAAAAAAGTTTAAGTAAACTTATCCAAACAGACTGTTAGCATTCCATCCAGCCCTTGGAACAGTCAAACTTTCCATTAGATATCGTACTAATCACAATCTGAGTCTGACAAAACATTTCATACTGACGACGAGCCAGGCTTGCTTTTTGCTGTCCGCATTGAGACACAAAAAATTGAGTGTCACCGAATTTAGTAAGTCAAACCTATATGATTTAAATTCAACTAAAAAGCAAGTAAAAGTGCTAGCAGATCACTAATTTATGATCTAAAACCAAGAAGGAGAGTTCGAACTCAATGAAAAGTTCCTTTTAACTTTAGACTAGTCGAGCAAGAGAGCTAAGTACATCGATTTGACTCGTTTAAAAAATGAACATCGTCAGAATTTTGAGAGTTAGGAAGAAAGTGAAACGAAAACAGACCACAAATCGGTCGTTGAAGCTTTTCTTATCAAAACTATCAAAAGAAACAAGAATTTATCCCAAGAGACGTGGATCAAGAAAAGCAGGGAGCTCTTGTAAAGAAAAGGCATCTCAGCACCTTTCGACTTAGCTGAAAAATGCATTTTAAGTCTGGCTGAAAGAGGTTTTGTACAGCTCAACGAAAACAGATCTTACGAATATATTGCATGATCATGGTGTTTTTACTTACTTTTTCTAGATATTTCAAATCTATATTATCAGAAGAACGCAATAATTCTGTTGACTTTTCTCTTTAAAATAACAAACATACAATCAAGTTCGTCTGTATTCAAAGTTTTTGAGAAATTCAGTCGGCTGATGGTCCTAAAGGTCATTTCTTTTCCCAGGACTGCCCCAGTCAGCCTTATCTTGCTGGGTGAACTGTCCTATAAACTACACCTAGTCTCCATATTTGTTGGGATAGTTTGCCTTCACTATCCCCTTCCACTAATTGAGCGTTTTTGTACCTTCAGCCACTTTATCCTCCAATTGTTTGTTGTTTTTTTGCCACTCTTTAAGGCTCTTGTTTTTGGCCATCTTACCAAGCAACACAGAATAGGGAACCTTTTTGAGTTTCTGTTGATCGATTGCATCGTAATAACGATCCTAAGCATCTCTTTTTTGCTGATAGAAATCTCTTTTGAGTTCTAAATCGTTCAAATCAGCGTTATTTTTGATAATATTGCTCCAGAACTATTTTTTTTAAAAACATGTCTGTTTTATTTTTCGAAGAGTGATTTATGCCGATGAAAGAACTCTATCGTAGGCATTTTAATATGCCGAGCTGATTATGTCATTTCTGCGATCATTTTACCGCTCTGTGCTTTCAAACTAATTAATTTCTCTGCGAAGATGTCTGATTTAATTGCAGTTATTACTCAAGGTAGTTGTTCATACATTATTTGTATTTTTCGTTTCTGGTTTGCAAATTTTACTAGATTTAGTGCTGCTCGCGAACTCTACAATCAACAGTATCATGTACATTGCAGTTGTTATTTAGTCATAATTTTATGGGAGACCTGTAGTTTGTTTAAATTCCATAAGTTACGCGTGTTCCGATTTTTGTTTGTTATTTCTATTTTTACTTTTGAATTAAGCTCAACAACCCTTATAAAGGTAAAGAAGTGAGAAAAGCGGAAAAATTATCAGTTCTGATTTAAATCTCTCTGTCACGGAAGGATGTGTATTTTTAAAAAGGTAATTTCTGGGTGAACTGTAATTAGAGCGGTTATTTGTATATAGTAATTTTTCTTCTCTCTTATCTTTATATAATTGTCATCCTTCGTAAATGAACCAAGAGTCCATAATCATTGAACTCAGTGACTTCTCACCATAACAAATTCTCTACAAAGTTAAAAGAATTCTTTAGGAAGGTCAGTACGAGAGATTTACAATATTTTTGAAAAAAAAGCAAATCACAAAAGCATCGAAAAAAAAAACCCTTATCAAGGCTAAAAGTTTTGGATAGAATAATTCGTTTTTCAACACATAACTTCAGTAGAAATTTGACTAAAGTGAACTGAAACTCAAAGATACTAACATAAATAGGTCACACATCTTTGGAAGATATTCCGAATCCTTGGAAATGGGCAACAATCAGGCACATTAATCAGAGTAAAAAGAAAACCTTGACAAAAGCTAGTTTGTCGAAGTGGCAAGAGCTATCAGTCTGTATAACAAGAATTAGTACGAAAGTGCTGAAAATATTCTTCTGTAGCTCGAAAAGGATATCATCCATTAGAATTAGATGGCTCATCAGAATGAAAAAGGCGAAAATTCCAGAAAATTGATTACTTAAAATGTTAAGATGTGCTCATAAGTCACTTTTCATCTTGGTAACTGCTATTTCAGAACAAAAAAGTACGATCAAGCCATACACTACTACAGCATAATGTTTCTATAGGAGGATTAAAAACAGAAAGGTCAGAAACTTAACAATCTTGGAACTTGTTACGCCGTCAAAAATCAGCATCAACTGAGCTTGAAGTCATATAGTGAGGCTCTGAAAATATACCAAAATCTTCCAGACGTAGACTGTTCGAATCTACTCAATAATATCGGTCTGATCTATCTAAAATCAGGCATGTTCTAGACAGCAGCCAAACATTTTTCATAGTCGATCAACTGTCGAAAAATAAAATCTCCAGAAAATGAGGAAATGCTCTACTACTCCTACTTCAAAATGGGAATTTGTCTTAAGAGTTGTAAGAAGTACTAGGAAAGTCTTAACAGTTTTCTATTTGCGTTGAATCTTGCTGAAAAAGGGATTGGAGACTACGGTTAAACTATGAAGGAGTTGGCCCTGTTGCACTAAATTATGGAAAAGTGGGGAGAAGCACTGTCCTGCTACGAAAAACTCAGTGAATTCAACTAAAGCTAAATCGGACAGGGCTACATATACGAAAGAGTAGCATTACTGAATCAAAAGCTAGGTAACTAAACTCAATACAGAAAATTCATGAAAATTGCGTATTCGTAGTATAGGCGTTAAGGAAATGTCAGAAAAATGTCTGCCTTGGGTTCTTTTAATCCGAACCCATGATGAGGAAATGTTAGAAGTAAAAGTTTCCAATTATGATTTGAAGCAAACCTTCTCTATTTCACTTACAACATTTTTTTTGTTTGCCATTGGCAACCATAATTCTGAAACTTATCAACCCAAAAACCAATTGAAAAATTATATTTTATTTGCATTATGGACACCAGATATAAGCATTAAAGTTATCACATGATGGATTCGTTTAACAGGACTTGCAGGTCATTCGCCTCTAAAGGATCTCAGTAAGGCTCTTTGGAAAGAGTAAAGGGAGAAAATGGCTCATCTTGGGATGCGCGGCATATGACATCATTCCTGAACCAATCCCAATATTCCAATCAAAAACCTCTGTGCTTCGGAAGCAGTAGATTGTAATCGGGTCATCGTAAAACCAACTCTACAGTGGAGTATTTTTTCAAAACGACTAAAGACAATAGAAATACATCGAAAATTGGGTTCACTAAAATTAATCCCCTAATCTCAAACGTTGAGACTTCCCCCAAAAGAGCTAAGGCAGTCGAAGACTTTTTATAGGGTGGGAAGGTTGAAAAGAGAGCAGATCCAGTTGATTCTAGTAAATTCCGTTTCGTTGCTAATACCATGAAATTTCGATAGAGCGATCCCCTTACTCATAAAAACATCGATGAGAGATCTCCATCAAATTTCGAAAAGGAAAGAATGAAGAGATTAATAGAAAAAAGGCATCCTTTTGGAATTACTGGCATAGATCACCCTGAAAACCCGTAAACCAAGTACTATTAAGAAAAGAGATTGAGCAATAATAGTAAGATTAGAATCAGAAAATAGCCAAACTCGAATAAGACTCATCTTATTGACCCTCTGTGGAAATCTAAAGCAAAACCCAGAGGTTTAGCTTAGTGTCCTATTTATGGTGGAACTAAGGCAAATTTAACCCAGGATCGAAAATTTACCAATGACAGCGTGCATGGGTACAATATTGTTAGTAATACTGTTTACTCGATTGATAAAAATCAATAGCGATGAATATGGGATGCCTTTTACCCAGGGATCAATCTGATTTTAATAATTTTTCAGTATTATGAGTAGTCCAAAAGGAGGTAAATGAATATCGATATAATATCATAGGGTAGATTCCTAGAGTTACAATTTCAATCCCTACTTTTTCTTTTTCCCAATGATTCTTCTGCTTTTAAAGTTATAAAGCTGCCAAATACCTTCCGGTTTCTGTTTGAATTATTCCAACCCACAGTTACTATTATCGAGAACAACAGCTCCCGGATTCCTATCAACTGTAAACTTTCGAGCTGATCTCTTTTAAAGGCTATGCTTGACTTCAGGACTCAACTTCGTAGACTCCCTCCTGGTTTGAACAGCCTTGATGCTATTGTACCTGGTCCTCCTCGAACTGATTATTTTGTTCGGAACTATAGAACTGCTGATAAACTATTACGGATAATTGTAGAGTGAAGGATTGCTACTTGACCCGCCGCTATCACTTTGTTCACCCTTCAAAGCCTCTAGCTATTCGGCAAGTTTAGTTCTGTCGGCAGTAATTGCCTCCTTGACTTCCTCTTTGAGAAGCAATGAAATAGTTGGAAACATAGAATCGTAGAAGTAGGCCAAAGATCTTACTAGATTTCTTCCAATGACTTTATAGTCGTATGGGGTGAAGTGGTAGACTGCCTATCTGCTCCCCAAAAAACTGGTTTCCAAAGTATAGGAGTATGGGGTAAAGTTTCTTGAACAGTTGACCCTTGCAGTTCCTAGAATTACTGAGTTACTTCTTACCTGCTTTGTACTAACTGACATAGAATGAAGAACAGTCCCTAGAAAAGTTACTCTACATTCTACTCATCACGGTATTGAAAAGGCGAATACTGCGATGACTGTGATAGTTCCCACTCTCGCAAGCACCGTAGAAGAATGAACCTTATTTTTTTGAATGTCCGTGAAGATCTACTATCGCAAAGATATCTCTTCCTTACCTCTTCAGATTTTAGATATACCTCTTTATTACATAGATTTACGGATGCAATCTAGCACTTGGATTTATCCATCTTCTATTCAGATCACACCCGACCGCCGATGTCCTCGAATTTCCATGGACAACACCATCTGGATTTACCATAGGTATCAACCGAACACTGCACTTTGATAAGAGGTATTTACTTTCAGCCAAATCAGAAGTGCTCCTAATATAACAAGTTTGTACCAGAAAAGACTTTAAATTACTCCTTGCATCACGAACGACGAGAGCGTTTCCGATGCATGAACTCTAGCCATCACTATAATCACTGGTTTTTTCATCGAAACGTTGCCCGCAACGTTTGAAAAACTATTGTCAATAGTTTTGGAGCTTTTCTTCAGAAAAATAGATGCACCTCCTTTTAATTTACTTCTAGAACGACTCAATCGAGTATTCAATTCATTCTTACCCTTTCTGCTATAAATGCTTTACTGAAGGACAAGTATCTAATTTTTTAGGATAGTCAATCCCAATCTTTTGAGTGCGATGATGTTCTGATCTTCCAGCGAATGAAGGTCGGATCTTAGCTATTCATAAGTGTAGGGATATGTAAAAGCGAAGAAAACATCATCATTTGCGTACTAGAAAACATACTCAAAGCTCAGGGTATAAAATTTGTTGGAGCAATCGTCTACGAGCCCATTGCAGTAATACTCGATGTTTTTGCATCCTCGTTCCCATCCAATTTTCTCTTTTTCTTTTTTCTTCTTAGAATACATCGCAATTTTCATTCCTCGATCATACAAAGAGTAGTTTTTTCTCAAATTTACCATCGAAATGCGGATAGTTTGAAATGCTACAATATTATGGACTCGGAAGTAGAACCACTGATTATAACCTAGTGTGTTTGTGTCATTCTGCAGAATTAAATTGTAGTTTGGAATACTCGGTGTATCAAAAGTTTGTGAAAAAGAAGTACTTTCTGATGGTTTTTTTGCGCTTGAGGAAATTGAATTTGAAACTGAGTTGGATTTCGCCTTGTAAACTCTTTGGAGATTTCCCGACTAGAATTTACTATCGAATTGAAACTAATGGTCTCTTTAGACTTTTTGGAAAATTGACTCTGTCTATGCTTATTTGTTGTTAGTCGACTCATTAACTAAACTTTCGCCTTTACATTATTTTTCATCAATTCTCCATGCATTTCCTTTTTTGTTAGGAAAACGATCGTATACCAATGATCCCAGTTTAACCTAATTTATGTTAGCATTTTGAAATATTTTCCCATTAATCCCTTTTTTCTTACTTTTACATACATTTTTGCACTGCCTTTCCTGTGGATAAGCGACAACTTTGCGAGGCTAACCGAAATCTTACTATCGCCAGTTCTAAGGATAGAGTAATCCCAATTTAGTTGGGGTTTATTTAATAATATCTTTGGCCTTACCTATATATTTATGTAACGCCGATTTCGGCTATTTGCCGTCCTGGTCTGTAATGTTACTAGTTTCTCCTTTAAGATTAAGCTTTTATAATTGGTACCGACCAGATTTGATCATTTTAACAGCTAACCTTTGTCGATATTTTTATTATTACAATGCATCAAAAAAGACAAGTTAATAATTGATTTTCTCCACACGTTCATATATAAGTATCCATATCGTTCGATCGTTTTTTCAAATGGAGTAAATAGCAAACAACCTGTTGCAAACTCTCTACAAGTAAACCCTTGAACTCGCTGTGAACTAGATCCTGAGTATAGTTCAAGGCATTAGAGATAATTTGATCCCCATCATCATTGCTGGAGTTGTTGTGCCTATAGTTATCGGGGTTTGGACGAAACTCAGGCTCAGTAACAAAAGTTTCAGAATTGAGGAGTACAAATAGATCGTTGTGTTGTTGGGTTCCGGAGGACATACTACGTAAATGTGTTTGCTGTTGGAGAGATTTAATTTTAAAAAGGTTCAAAAAGTCCATCTGGTTATTTCCACAACTGACAAGTCCTCGGAAGCATTCTTTTTCAAGTTTGTTGATGACAATAAACTTTAACTGGATCTTAAAAAGGTTAATGTGATCAAAATCAGCCGAACTAACGAAGTTAAGCAATCTAAAATAACCGCAATCTTTACAACTCTATTCAGCTTTTTCAAAGCTTTTATTTTAATTACTACAAAACTTACCAGCGTTACAGATCTCATAGGAAACGGCCCCGGATTATGCGTGCCTTTCTATATCATCTATGCGGTCCTCAAACGTTTAAAACTATCAAAAGCAAAATTGATTTTTATTGAGAGTTGGTGCCGAGTTTCAACTTTATCGACGACAGGACATATCTTAAAGCCCTTCTGCGACCATTTCGTGGTTCATTGGTAGCAACAAACTAAAAAATACAAAGGTACCAAATATTATGGAAAAATTCTCTGAATATAGGGTTTTTTTTACTAGATACAATACCCTTGAAAAATGTCTACTGCAATAATTTTACTATTAAACAAATATTCATAAAAACATATAAATACCTTTCTGAAGACTAGTACCATCGACATTTCAGGGAGACATATAACTTTAATTTTATTTTTGATACATTTCACTTTACCCCTACGTGTAATATAGAAAAAATGACAACAGTGGGTGTTAATAATACTCGATATACACTCAAACAATTTAATGTTGGTTATCAAAAGTAGCCATCGAAAGCGACATTGTCATATTAGTGACATTAGTCTGTATTTCATACCACTAAGATTCGCAATCATTGTCCACCTCCATCGGAATCAGCAGAGGTGGTATAGAAGAGTAGATATCCCGATCGTTAGGCAGAGTTTTGAAGGTACTTCGGACGTTTTTTCGATGATTGCTCTTAACGGAGCTGATGAGATTCTTTTTAATGGTCTTGGAATTGCTTTGGTTTGGCTGGTGGATTATAACTTTGGTCTTCTTGACCGTCTTGAAGGCTGATTTCTTCTTTTTGATGTGAGTGAGATAGACTCCTTTGCTTACTTCTATCTATCCTTCAGTAGTCTCCAAATAGTAAGTGTTTCCTGTCATCAAAGGGTTCGCCAAATTATGATTAAATATATTTTAAGTTTAAAAAACTGTCGTTATTTATAATTTGTAAGTATGAAGTTATCAATGAAAAAATATCACGAATATACATGTTCTCTCCTTGAGCTAAATGTATAAATTGATGAGCACTTACCATTTTTGTCAAAATCCAGAAAAAACGCAAGTAAAAAAAATATTTGCTCAATGAATGTATTGAAACGTATTGTTAGTAGGAAATCTAACTCATTATTTTCTTTGGATAATTAGTTCATTTTCTGGTAAGTCTGACATGTTAAAGTATTGATATTGTTTTCTGTGATTTGAATATGATCAATATCAGAAAATCAATAGCTAAACCTCCCATTCGGCGGGAAAGCCTGAGGGGATACAAGTGGAGTTGACAAGAGTAGTCGCAACTCATTCTCAGTGATATTCGAAAAGCACACTAATGTTTTAATGTTCTAACGTAAATAAAAAATTGAAAATGAGCATATATTTACTTTGCTGCTTTCGAAAACAAAATATCGATGCCAGAAATCTTTTATTGAAACATACCTCTTTTGAATCACTCATATTAATTTTAATGAACATAATTGTTAAGATGCAGGTTAACCCCTTGAACTATATTTTGTACAGAAAAAATAGATCGGTTTCATGTGCAATGTCCACAGTATTCGGTTTTCTTCTTTTTAAGGGAACTTTTTTTGTTTATTCAGCTTCGATATTCCCGGATCTTCTCGAATAAAACTAAACACGTCAATCGCAATATTGTTAAAAAGGTGTATGTTTTTCTTTACCGATAGTGATTAATAGATTTTTCTGATGATTAATAACGAGTTTTACCTGAATTTTGAAATGCTTTCGAAGTGTATTTTTCTTTTTCTTTGGAATTTGACGTTTCAACAGCATTCATATAAATAGCAGGAATCACAGCTCAACACTTAGAAGACTGAGCAGGATTAGCAGTTATATTTGTATCCCAATTAAAAATCTATTTGTTGACCTGTTTGATTCAACATTTCCATGCTTATATATTCGACTGGTGAACTCTAATCCCATAATAGAACTTACTTAATTTTAAATGCAAAACGATTCAGGACACGAAATAAAGAACACGTAACAACTCGATGAAATTGCTATGAAGTAGGAGAAACCATAACAGGTCGATTAGTAGCCCGTACGCTTCACAGGAATCTTTCGATATGCCACAACTTATGATTGGGTCCTAATGGTCGTCGGCACAATCGCCGCTCTCCTAACTGGAGCATCGATGCCGGTTTTCGCCGTTCTATGGGGAGGTGTCACCGACAGTTTCATTGCACCATCCGACGGTTCTGATCCAGGCGATGTTATAGTTGATTCTTCGAGATAAGTCTTTCTCCAGTTCATTTATATTGGAATCGGTGTGTTTGTTGCTGCAGTTTTGATGTTTGCCTGTTGGATGATTGCTGGTTAGAGACAAGCGATAAGATGTCGTAAATAATATTTAAAAAGTTTGCTAAGGCAGGAGATGGGTTGGTTTGATATGATCAATCAAACCGAATTATCCACAACATTTGCTACAGATTCTTTTGCTTTCCAAGGAGCCATAGGTTAAAAGGTTTCTAGCGTATTTATGACTCTGGGAAGCTTCATAGCTGGATTAATCGTTGCTTTCATTTTCGGATGGCTCATGGCCTTTGTTATACTCGCAGGAATTCCGGCTGTTGGAATAGGAGGATATTTGTATATTACATTCATTGAAGCCCAAGATGTTTAGAATCAAAAGAATTATGCTGAAGCTGGTGGAAGAGCCTAACAAGCTCTCTCCGCTATAAAGACAGTAAAGATGCTAAATGGGCAGTAGTTCGAGAAAAATATCTATACAAGCAGTCTTATGAAATCAATTGCTAATAACACTAAGTTTTCTCTTCTGTTGGGAATTGGACTAGGTTCCCTGTTTTTTGCAATGTTAGCGACTTATGCTCTTGGGTTTTGGTGGGGATCTGTCCTGATTGAAAGAGAAGAACCGAATCCACTAAGACCATCGGGGTTGTACACGGCTGGAGATGTTCTGATTATCTTTTTTAGCATCCTCATTTCTGGATTCAATAGCACACAGTTGTCCCCATCTATCAAGGCAATCGCAAAAGGAAGGCAAGCAGCTGCCAGAATTTTCAAAATAATCGATCGAGAACCGCTAATTGTCAATCCTCCCGATGGAAAAATACCAAACCCTTTCCACGGGAAAATAAAATTTGAAAATGTGACATTTTCCTATCCAAAATAAAAAAAGAGAGTCATTTTAGACAAAATTAATCTCTAATTCCATATTAACAATACAGCTTTAGTGGGAGAGTCTGGATGCGGAAAGTCAACAGTCCTGCAACTGATACTAAGATTCTATGATCCAGATTAAGGAAGAATAACCATCGATGGCATAGATTTAAGGTAAATTGACTTGAAATGGCTGAGAAATGTAATTGGGTATGTAGGACAGGAGCCTGTTCTTTTTGCCACATCGCTGAAAGAAAACCTACTTTTCGGAAATAACTAAGCAACTGACGAGGAGATAGATAATGCGCTCAAAAGCGCGTAAGCTTACAATTTCATTCAACAATTAGAAGACAAAATAGAAACATACGTTGGATATGGAGGAGGTCAGCTTTCAGGCGGGCAGAAACAAAGAGTTGCCATTGCTAGAGCATTGCTAAAAAAGCCTAAAATTTTGCTCTTAGATGAGGCTACATCAGCACTCGACAGAAGGAATTAAAGAAATATCCAAAAGACACTGGATAAGATTTCAACCGGATTAACAGCGATTACTGTAGCCCACAGGATCAATACCATAAAAGGAGCAGACTTAATATACGTTCTGGACAAAGGAGGAGTAGTGTAGAAAGGGAAATTCTATTAGCTTTAAAGATACAAAGGTCACCAAGATGAGGAAGATGCCTAACAGCAAGATGATGACGTTAATGCTGATGTTCCTATTCCGAAATCGAAATCGAAATAGGGCAAAAAGAAGAAGATGGAGTATCCGAAGGGAAAATTGATCATGAACTTCCCGAAACAATAGTAACAGATTTAAACTGAATAGGTGTAGCTGTCCAAGGAGGAAAAATAAAAAAAATAGCAATAGGAGATACTATAAAAATACGACAAACAAATATTTTCGAGAGTACTAGCTTATGCTAGCGATATGAAGTTCTTCTTTTTCCTCGCCATCGTAGTATCAATTGGCAACGGAGTCATCTTCCCAATTTTCAGTATCTTTTTGGCCGACATGATTACTGTCCTTCTCAACTTTTCGGTCAACCCCATTCAGGCAAGAATAGATTCTAATTTCAATGCGCTAATATTTTTTATTCTGGGAATCGCTATGTTTGTTGGAATTACTATCCAAATGCTGCTGTTTGGGATTATCGGGTAAAGTATAACTAGAAAAATCAGAATATAAACGTACTAAAAGATCCTGAAAATGCCAATACCATGGTTTGATTTGCCAAGGAATAATGCAGGGTCTCTCTCGGCTAGACTGGCTTCTGATGCTCAAATTGTAAATGGTTTAGCAGCGACGAACATTGGACTTGGCGTTCAAAATGTGTCTACACTGGTCACAGGCCTTATTATTGGATTTATTTTTGAATGGAGAGTAACCCTAATATCTTTGGGGCTAATTCCACTAATGATAATAGCAGGGGTCATTCAAATGATGTTTACTCTGGGATTCAGTGATAAAACTGACGAAGCATATAAGGACTCATCCAACCTAATTACTGAGGCAATGGTTAATATTAGAACAGTCACTTCTTTTGGATATGATACATTTGTGCTAGAGCAATATAGTAAAAAACTCTAAAAACCATACAAACTCGCTGTCAAAAAAGGTCTCGTTTCGGGTTTGGCATTCGGATTTTCCCAATTTATACTGTTTCTTATTTTCGGTCTACTCTTCTTTTTGGGAGCAATAATAGTTCGAGATAACTACGACACTAGCAACCCGTAATCCTTCTTTAACGGCGTTCTAAACATGTTCACTGCAATTTATGCTATAGTATTCGCTGCAATGACAGCTGGCAATAACGCCCACTTCATGCCAGATCTCGCAGCCGCTAAAAACTCTGCTGCCAACCTGTTTTTGATCCAGGATTCCGAGGACGAATATCAAATCCAGGAAAAATAGAATTCCAAACTTCTTAAAGAAGGAATCACCGGCGAAATATCATGTGAAAAAATTAGCTTCAAGTATGCTAGTAGAAATGAAAATCTTTTCACTAATTTGTCACTGTCCATTCCTAATGGTGCAAAGGTTGGCTTCGTAGGAACTTCGGGATGTGGAAAATCCACCATCATGCAAATGCTTCTCCGGTTTTATGATCCAATCGAAGGAACAATCACAATCAACGGCAATGACATTAGAGACTATGACATTAACTATCTTAGAAGCTGTCTCGGTGTTGTCAGCCAATAGCCCGTCCTCTTCAATGAAAGTTTCGCAAACAATATTAAATACAATATGGATTAGGTTACTGAATAGCAGATCTATGAAGCTGCCAAAAAGGCAAACGCTTTATCATTTATCGTCGGCGATTAAAGCTTTGGAGGAAATGACAAAAAGAATAAAAATGGAAAGGCAGGAGAAAACAAAAATACAGGATTTGATAGAAATGTTGGAATAAAGGGATCACATATTTCTGGAGGTCAAAAGCAGAGAGTGGCAATAGCTAGAGCGATACTCCGAGACCCCAAAATTTTACTGCTTGACTAGGCAACCTCTGCACTTGACAGCGTCAATGAAAAGAAAGTTCAGGATTCGATTGATACAATAATGGAGAAAAAAACCACTATCAGCATCGCCCACAGATTGTAAACGATTAAAAACAGCGATATTATTTATGTGTTCTAAAAGGGAGAAATTGTGTAGCAGGGAACATATGACGCACTAATCGATGAAAAAGGATATTTCTACAATTTAGCGAGAGGTACACAGTTTGTTTGATATTGCATGATTTGAAAATTCGATATGGCAACCTTAAAATCTAAGTTTTTGACCATTTAAATTAAAATATTTAATGACTTTATCAATTAAGAAAAAATGTGGTTCAGCTCGTGAAATAAACATTAATATATCAATTTTCCTACCTCCCACAGAAAAAATTGGAAGTTCTTGCAAAAAAACTTCTCTTGACTAGCTAAATTTCGCATATTGTACTCCCAATTTGCAACACCTGTTTTTCAGAAGAGCTTTTGGCCTTAATGCCAACTTTCTTTTCCAAAAGGTAGGTTCCAAATTTTGATTGTCCATCCTTGACGGTTACTTTTCCTGTTCGATGGTAATAAAGTGTGCAATGCTTTCTCGAAACTGAACAATCACTTAACAAAATATCATTACCAACGCTCCTTCCAACACTGTAAGAAATTGCATTATCGTCAATCTAGGGTTGATCTCCCAAGGATAGTAAATAGAGTATTTTTTCGTTTTTTTGAAATCCACTGACTTCAAACAGTAGATAATGCTTAATATAGTCCGCGAAAATTAGTTCCGAAAGCGTTTCGATTGGGTAATAATTTTGACACAACTAGCACCGGAAGCTGTCTTTTGAGAATGACAAACTTTTCTCCATATGATATCCGTTGAAGTTGATTTTGGGTTTGATCCAAGCCAAGAGACATTGAATATGTATATATTTTGTAGATCCAACGCAAGAACACCAATTCACCAGGTAGTTAGTTTTGTCAACTTCTCGAGAAAAACAATATTTACAGTTAGGTCTGTCAACATCTTTTTAATTCAGTCCGCCTTACTGTGATATAAAAGAATCGTAAATAGCATTAGAATATTGATGAGTGGTAGGATATTATACTTCCTCGTAGTTCTTCCGTCCTTTGAGTTCTTTCTTTTTTATTGACAAAAGTTAGAGCGTTATTTTCCCAAGTCTGAGCTTATTTCCTACTTTTAGAGAGAGTTCAGAGCATAGATCTTTGTCAGCATTGACAACTTTTCCAATTGATTACGATTAAGCGGTTTATGGTGAGAATAATTAAAAACCGTCTGATTTTTCGGAAACACTCAAAATAGGTGTGAATTATTTCACTTTTTCCTTATTCTTTCCTTTTTT
>JAOWAT010297176.1:0-16199 GCA_028571025.1 Longipedia americana
ATGGCACGAGAATAGGTTTGTAGCGCAGTTTTGATCGTTAATTTAATATAAACGAGGATAAGTATATTCACAAGACTCAACCGACTTTTTGAGAAGTTTTCTTGTTAAGATTTAAATTCCTTGACATCAGATGATTGATAAAAATTATTATTAAACCCCCCCGTATTCTATCATTAATTTGTTTCTTTCCAGATCAGATTGATAAATGTCGCGTTCAGGTATATTTACAATAATCCAGACAAGAAGAAGCAGCGAGGAAACAGTCAGCAGTCATCGATAACGAGAAAAAAATTGCTCGATTTTTTGATAAAGACAGCATAATTGGAACGAAAATTGGAAATAATTAAATAGATGCTAGCAGATTAACCCGATTTCACACCAGCCTCGCTCTTTCATCGATTCGACAAGACTTAAAAGAGATATATCACTGAACAGGATATTTAGGACTTTTTGATCGATAACAAGATTCCGTATAAAGGAAGTTAGCTTAAGACTTTGTTTGGGAGGATAGATGTCAATCATTCACAAACGATTAGTCTCAGAGAGTAATTCGGTAATAACTCAGATTTCAAAATTTCATTCTTCCTAACCAGAATCCTAGACTTCGATATTAATGCGTGAGAAGGCCTGTGATAATTCCAAGACCTCACTAGAAACTAAGCGAAAAAATATAATGGATTACTGCCAAGTTTTTCACCGAAATAATAAATCAGTATACTAAACTCATGGACTTTAACAACGCTCTTGTGAGTTCCTTTGATTTTAACGTGGATAAAATTTTTGACATTTTAAGTGGGGATGGAGTTAACATAAGAACCGAAGATATTCGTAGATTTATGTAAGACAACGATGTTGACATGACACCTGAAGAACTTGGGTGTCTGGTCAAATTGGTTGATAGAAAGGGATAGGGACATATTCATTCGGACGATTTTAAGGTTTATTTGGCAACTTTGGGTCTCAAAAAGTAGCATGAGATTTTTGACTAGTTGAGTCCTATTCCGGCTTTGAAAGATTATCATGAAAAGGAGATTGCCAACAGTATAAAGGATAGAAACAGGACTCTAAAAGAAAGATATAAAGACAACAAATCTTATGCCAGAGGGATGGACGTTTAAGGACACCACATGATGGGATACAGCAGAGTGGTTGAAGACAGTCATATCAGAGCCCCTAACTGGATTCATGGGATTGGCTCTTCCGATAAGAAGAGGAGTGGGGGAGATGGTGGAATTTGATGAAATTGATCTCAATAACTTTATTTCGATTATTAATTATCATTCTTACCGTCAAACTATAGTACTCATATCATATGAAATAACAACAGAACTTCACAGCTCATTCCATGCTTTCCAGATTTATTTAGATATGAATCTCCCGGTTGTTTTGTACTATTGGAACCATTAATGACCTTATATCTAGGCAAGATTTGGTCTATTTGCTGGATTCTTGTCTAGTATCCAGGAAATCAAATTTTTGAGTTATTTTGAGAAGTGCTTTGGGAATCTGCATTGACTGCGAAGGATTTTCTAGTATGTGATATTTTAATCTTTGGTTTAGAAGGGGGCTGTTCCCGATGCCAATTCGTAAAGAAGGACTCCCACAGCCCATATATCAATTTTTTCATCATATGAGCTTCCTTCAACGATCTACGGTGGAACATAGTCGACAGTCCCGCAGAATGTTTGTCTTTTACTGAGATAGGAACTAGAAATTACTAAAGCGGGGAATAGATAGACCATCCAAAATCTGACATTTTGAGCACTCCTTGTTCCAAAAGAATATTTTCAGGCTTGATATCCCGGTGCATTATTGACTAGTTGTGCATGTATTTCAGCGAAGATATTGCTTGTTTGACATAATATGCAGTTTCCTCTTAGGAAAAACTTCCCTATGCTTAACAACAAGAGTACTTTGTTTCTAAAGTCTTTGAAAAGACAGTTATTGCAGTATTACAAGATTAGGTAAATGTTCTTATGATCATGGAAAAAACCATATAGCTTAAGGATGTTTGGGTGATTCATGTATGATTGGAGTTTTATTTAGGAAATCACTTGATCTTACATCCCGGATTCCTTCACTCTGTTTTTGTTGAGAATTTTCACAGCGTATATTGATTTCGTCGATTTTTACTACGCAAGATAAACACTACCAAAACGACCGTTTCCTAGTTTCTTTCCCAAGCTGAACTGACTTATAGAAAGACTTTTTGCAGGTGAGTTCTGGGAATTATTGGAATCTTTGGCACTTCTCGTGCACTGATGCAACTTTCCTAATTCGTGCTTTTATATTTTCTTTCCAAATCCTAGTTTTTCTAAAATCCTCAGTTTTTTTTCATCAGTTTTTTTGTTCACTGTTGTTTGACTGACTGATTTCGCAAGTGTTTTTGGAAACTATATCGAGGAGCTTAGTTTGAGATTTTTCACACTTTTCTGTTTCTATTTGGTGCTCTCTTTATTAGAGGAACCATCTTTATTGTTATTGAGGTTGGAGGTTGTTGAAAGTTTGAGGGAGGAGTGCACTGAAATGGGTGTTTTGACGTTTTGATTTGAAGAACAGTTCTGTATATTTTTGCCATTAGCATTGAGAAGGGAGGATTTCTTTTTGACAGCAATTTGATTGGTAGTCTGAGGGTTAGCACTCGAAGAGACATGCTTTTTAAAGTTTCCGCTTTTATTATACCCATTACCATTAACTGGAAGATACAGTGTTTGCCCATTAGTGTTAATTTTTTCAAGATAGTTCATGCAGTTCTTTTAGTTTTCGTCGGTTGATTTCTTTTTGAAAAAGTTAACCGACTGTTGGCTATTCAAGTTTTTCGTCGATTTTTGTTTGTCGCTGCTTCTTGGCTTATGCCGAGTTGAATGAGGAGTTATGCCTAGCTGCATCTTTTGCGGTTAGTTTAACGATATATTAATATTAATTCTGTATGTATTTATAAATTGCTCAAAAGTAGGAGGAATGATAAGAGTGATTAGATTTTCACACAGGGATGCACTGAGAGAAACTCCTCCGACTGTATATTAATTTTTTAGGATAAGAGTTTCTTACTAAAAATTTATTGTTCTCATTTAAAATCCATTTCAACAGTCAAACGATTTTTGTATTCCATTTCGGTATTTTATTCATCTAAAATTTATATTTTTCCCAGACAAATGTCTTCATGATTATTAATGTCTATGACTTTCTTGAATTTCTGATACAAATTGAGAATTCTACAGGACTGAACAACAAGTCTGCCGACCATAATCACCCCAGTCAGAATATTTTAGTCGTAATGAAGTGATTCTTCGAATTTCAGCTACAGCCAGATTGATATCAGCACAATAAACAGTATGCACACATCAACAATGTTGCTTTTCTGTCGAAAAAAGTTGTTCTGACCTTAGCTAAAGTATCTCAATATCCTAAACATAGATTAATACGTACAGATCGAGAGATATGAAAAAGAAGACCCAGATTTCGAAAAACGATATCCATTAGACTTCTTATCGTAGCACAAATATAAAAAGTCCTACTGTTAGAGCTATTTGAACTATATTGAACCAGATGTAACAACTGTGGAGTCTCAATGAGATTAGCGAGTGGTCGGTTGTTTACATTGGAAGTGGAATGCCACTATTTTAGTCCGTTTTAGCTATTTCTATCATAAATACCTATTTATTATTGTCATATACGCCGATAGAATATATATGATTTATCAGTTGCGCTGGGGTAGAAATGAACCAGTGTACCCGGGTGAATTTCAATTGATAAATTGGAGTTAGATTTTATCAGGGTCAGTTTGACAGATTAACCTATCTTATAGCTGCTATAAGGGTTGCATAGGAAGCCAGCGAACTAAAAAACTTTCTTACAATTGAAAGTTGAAGAAAAACTTTCAACGTAGAATAAAAAGTTAGTTAAAAATAAAATTTAAAGCTTGTCATTGGTTATTTACTTTACGATTTATGAATTTTTTCGAGCTTTTTGCTCGGTGAACCCGACTTTCATTTTTACTAAACTATTAACAAATCTGCACATGTTTCAAACATCTTCGATAAATCCATATCGGAGATCAACTAAAATAGCTATCCTTAGAAGGTTCAAACAGACTTCCTTCGGAGGAATAAGGTAGAAACTAATGGATACCGTTTGGTTTTGCAAGGATCTTGACCATAAAACCTCGTCCCATTTTCAAACTTGCTAAAAATCAAAGGAAAATTATTATTTGCCTATTGGTCAAGTTGTTTTGTAAGGTTACTTCGATTGCAACTTTTTCAGCAGATTTTAGCATTTTTCACATAAAAAAAAAATATCTTTGCTTCATTTTCTTAGAATAATTGTCGTTAATTCCGATCTTTAAATGGAAAGTTTTTGATGAAAATTTGTATAAAAAATTTCTCTAACGATAAGAAGAATGATGAGCAAATATATCGTTGCATTGGCGTTAGCAATGCTTGCTTTGACTGCTTTAGGTGAGATAATCGCCGAACAAAAGCAGAGTGATTATCAGGGCTCAATTCAGATCCAAATTTCATCTGAAGAAAGTTAGAAACTCTCATTTAGAGTCTCGCTAGCAGAGGAAAAGAGAAGCTGCAGGGCTAAAAACTGTCAAATTGCGTGGATTTAACAGCTTACTAGTGGAAAGGAATATTCTTAAGTAGGATTCCCAGCAAAGGGAAGATAGGAACAGCTAGTTGCGCAGTTCAACTACAACAGTGATGAGGACTTCTCTTGCGGAACTCCAGCTAACCTAGAGCCTGAATATAGAGACATTCTAGAATTGCTTTGTGAAAAAATGAATCCTCTCAGAAATAATGGTGGCAGTGGTGAGAATTCTTAAAGGATCTATCCCGAGGGTCAAAAGATTGTAATGACTGCCTCTGAATACAATGATAATACTGTGATGGAATAAGGGCAACTCGAAAGCAGAGAGTAAACCTACAATTTTGGGTTCAGGACTGACAGAGAAATTGATGAAACGCACTATGAAGATTTTGCTGGGCAAGTCAAAGTATCCTTAACCAGGACTGGCCAGAGGCGACTTGAAACATCTAAAGTTTCTTAAGCAACAAGATACCTAGAAGAAGTCAAGTTCAGGTCAGGTGCAGAGATTGAAGCTGAACGAGGTCAAAGTGAGCGTGAGTATGAAAAAGCTTCAGATCTCCCAATTGATATCGATGAGATGAATCAACAGAGCGACTCCGAAGCTCTTGACATTCCTTACTATTTTAGAAACCCCTCACAATACGAAAAAGACTATGGAAACTCAGTGGAAGCCCAAGGACAAGTTGCTGCTAATTTTGATGAAGGAAGTCATCGCCTTCTGCAAGAAGGATATACAGTTCACGTTCTTTTCCATAAGACAAAGACCCTGTTTGGCAAGTATATCCTCGGATTTCTATTTCGAGTAAGTATTTAAGCACGGTGTTAACTGAGGGCTTACCCAAAAAAACACGAAATTCATTGCTATGCCAAACTTCACACTAAAATTTTTGGCAAGACTAAAGTCCAGACCATATATTCCTTCACCAAGCAGCTCGCACTGAATTGGAGTTGGTCGAAGACATATCCTGGGAGTTGGAGTTTTAATTTGAATGTGCACCTACCTCCTCCAGTTTCTTTCATCAAGATATCTTTCAATATCAAAGTCAGCTATGCACTGGACTTATCTGCGGAAACAAAATTGATCCAATTTTGGTATCCACTGAAGTATAGAGCCAAGGCGGTTGCTGCAGTTTGGATGGATACTGACTCTTCAGCAGTAGTGAAGGTCGGTCCTGTGCAGGGAAAAGTTTACATCGATGGAACTTTGGTAAAAGTGTCAACTGATCCGACTGTAACATTAAATTACTACTTTATGACGAAATTAGTCAACATTGAGCTCAAATGGTACTTCGAGATAAAGGCTTTCTCATTCGAATGGGGTTTCAAGTACAGAGTTTGGTTCTTCGGATGGAAGCCCTGGAAGACTATAAAGAAATGGAATGTCAATGCATACTACAAGAAATTCAAGATTTTAGACAAAAGTTGGAACATATACTACTGAGGAGTGGTGCTGGAGATTTGATCTTGCAATTTATTAATTTTCAGAATTTTTGAAATTCATTTTTTAAGAAACTCACTCCACAAAATCTTTTACATGATATAAGCTAAATATAACTTTTAATAGACATGTAGGAGAAGTTCAACAAACACAAAAAACATACAACAACCAGTCCTAAATATCAATCCAAAATATTGCCAACGTCGTAATACAAGTTTTTGTAGTATTATATGATTCCTCAGAATAGCTAGGAATTTTCTTTTGTCTATAAACCAGGCGATGACAGTTTTCTCATGCTTTCCGCACTTCACTAGGAAATCTAGCAATATTTGTGTAGCAGCAAATAGGATGAAAAAAATAGAGAGAATAGAAAAGGGTAGGGGCAAGGAAATTAAGAGGATGAGGCGAGCTAAAGTGTGGTGAAGAGTATTCTTAATTAGTTAAAATCTGATTTACTGATATGTGAAGTTGGAAGTGGCAGTGGGATACTGTCCGCTCATCTGAATCAATGGCTGAAGGATAAATTTCATGAACCTTGTATCCATGTATGCACTGATATTAGTCCAGATGCCTGCATGATGTCCGCTCGCTATTTTTCCCACTACAATCTAAACATATAGACAGTCCATACATCTACCTTCAACAATATTCGAGTGCCAAAAAACTGTTTATCAAGTGGAAGAAAACTGGGAGATTTACTATTTAGACCAAACTTGATTGTATGCAATCCACCTTATATTCCGACAGAGAGAGAATAGAGCGAATCCCAGGTCGTATATCTTAGAAATCGGCTAAAAAAATTCGGAGAATCAGAGTACAAATTCGAGAATAATATGATCGGATATAGCTGGATGGGTGGAGAGGATGGGCTGGAGACGACAAGAAAACTAATAAAGGCGATAAAATGGGGTTGTGTATTTTACTTTATCGTGATGGGAGAAGAGTGGGTATAATTACTGTAAAAAGAAGTGGATAGAAAGGTGGGACTGATAGATGATGGTGTTGAAACAAAATTCGAAGTTATAAAATACCATAAAAAGTACAATTAGGAGCTATATGTAATTAGAATGATTTTTTCTTTGCTGAATTGAGTTTTTGTGATAATAGCACGTGTTAGCCATTGACTTGAGCTCCTATTCAATTGAAAAGTGTTGGTATATTGTAATAACAAATTAGTAAAATGGATGAGTTTCATTCGAAAGCAAGTAGTATCAGAATACTATTTTTATAGAGGAAAGTCACATGTATGATTGAACAAATTATAATAAAAGATAGTATTAGCTAAAATACTTTGACATATTTTGGGAATGGGCAACTAGATACCTAAGGGAAGCAAGTAGTCTCGCAAATAAACTGCAGCTGTAATGCTAGCATCTTCAGGATCAAATACAGAGGGTACAAAAAAATAAGCATTCAAACTAGACTCAGATACATCTGATATGTAAATCACAAAAACTCCACTAGGAGGAGTCAATATAGACGCTTATCGTTTCAACTACGAAATGTTTAACGGTTTTGATAAAAAATGGCTGATTAAGTCTAGCAGCTACGATAACACCCTTCTAAGTAGGAGCAAAATTATCTCCCAGCTTGAACAAATGTTCACAGGCAATTTAAGAACAGTATTCCTTTTTACAGGACATGGATATGCTCATGGAGCAATGTGCATTCAAACCACATAAAATTAGAGCGGATAGTCATTGTTCCTGGAGGATGTCTACGATATTTGGGCAAGAGCGACTGGTAATTAAACGGAAAGCTCCCTTTCTATTTACTTGGACTGCTGTTATTCGGGCAAAATGGCAATGAGACTCAAA
This sequence comes from Longipedia americana, assembly GCA_028571025.1. Taxonomy (NCBI): domain Eukaryota; kingdom Metazoa; phylum Arthropoda; class Copepoda; order Polyarthra; family Longipediidae; genus Longipedia; species Longipedia americana. The sequence goes on from JAOWAT010297176.1 coordinate 7,846, forward strand.
GCAAATAGAAGCGCTACAGGGAAGAGAAAAGTTAAGGTTTAGTGTTCATCAGGACCAAACGATACCAGCTACGACTTAAATACTTATGGAGGATTACTACTGTGCAAAATTTGGTCAGAATAAAGTAAATTTTTTCTTGGGAATGAGCTAACAAATGTAAAAAAAATGTTCAACTCCAAACATCCTGTCTTTTTACTAGGTTCTTAAGAATTTAAAGGATGGACCGAAATTTAGAATAATATCTGGAAATGATCAATTTAATAGAAATTAAGGTTGAGAATATATATTTTTTCAGAAAATCGCTCAAAGTTGTGCAAAGTTAGCCATTCATGCCAATATAGAGATCAATGAGTCATGAGACTATTTATTTGAAACACTTAACATTGGTATCGGACGATAATATTACTACGAAGAACACTCCAACCTACAATTTAGTGCAGATTGGTGAAAACACTATAGTCTTTTTGTTGGTTCCACCATTTAATCATAACACATGAAGGTGGTATGAGTGGTAAATAGAACCTTATCACACTGTTGATTGAATATATTTGATATTTATAAAATGTTGATATGGGTTATCTTTTTAAAACCTGATTTTACGAATAAAGATATTTTTACTGTCTATTTTTCAAGATTTAGTAACCCTCACTACAGCTATTGCATCAGTAGATAAGGGTTCTCGATATAGTTTTTCCATTGATTAGAGAACCTAGCTATGGAAGCTCCGTCGATAACTCTATGATCACAACCAAAAGTCACATTAACTACTCTTCTCTTCTCGTGAATAAACTACCCGGATACTTTTCCTGTTTGTTGCCTTGCCTTATCCACAATTCTGCCTATGGAAACGATACAGACTTGAGGAGATTTGACCTTCAAGTTTGCTGAAATTCCTCCAATAGGTCCAATATTAGAAATACAAATGGTTCCATTAGTCATATACCCATTGTTTGCAAGAGTTTAAATTCCTGAGTCAGCGATCTCCCTGATCCTTTTAATTTATTCCGAAATCTATATCATGTTCATGGAGTCTACATTCCTAATAGTCGGGTAAACCAATCCGAATCTTGTGTCGATAGCGAGTGAAAGATTGTGATGGCTGCTTATCTGGTATTGAAATTAGGAGTTTTTGGGCTCGTAAATTGAGTTTATTTTTGGGTGCTTTCTCAAAGCAACGTAGAATGTTTTTATCAGGAAACTTGTTGTTGATATTTTATTGCCTTCTCTCTTGTCAAATTTCATTTTCAATATCATATCCTCTGCCTCAGTGATGTCTATCTCTTAATTGTAGAAAAGTTGAGGAACTGAATTTTATTTGACACTCATGCAATTCTAAGCTTATAAAGGAGTCATTGAAACTACAGTTTGCCTACCGAAACCAGCTGTTTAGACTGATCTTGATGCTTTTTGAACGTGTGCAGACGGAACTTTTCGATTTTACTGAATTTTATGTGAAGTTGGATCTTCGAGATAGTGGATTATGTCACTTTTCGTAACCATTCCTCTTTTTCCAGTACCCTTAACTTTCCTTAAGTCGATATTTTTTTATTTGGCGATTCTTCTGACTGACGGAAAAGTTGCTATTTCATAGTTATGATCGATTTACGACCCTTGACTGGGGTTTTGAGTTACTGATTATTTCAATTACGACTTGGGAGGGCTTTAAACATGTTATTTTGTGGACTAACTTTTCTTTAAGGTGCCTTATGCTACGCTTTCTCCTTCTTAAGTTTACATTTCCATAAAAAGATCCCCAACTTTGCAGACTTACGACTACGAATAGTGAAACTTTTTGATGACTCCAGTTCCAGGTGCGGTGATTTAGGTGAATTGTTTGTCAGATTAAACGTCAGAAATTTTCTGGAATTACTAAACTCTGTCACCTTCTTGCACATACAGGGTTTTGATGGTTCCCTCTTTAATTTTCTACCCTAAATCTGGTAAAAAGAACTTAATAGTTCCAAAAGGTTGATGAAGTCGATGAACATAATATCCCATGCCGGAAAAGCAATGTAGGTTGCCGCTGACTATGCTCTAAGATTTCGAACGGATGGTTATAGTTTTTCTCAGTAGTAAAGAAGAACAAGAATAGATTTTATTACAAGGATTATTTCTTATGAATGGATTCGCGTAGTTTAGCTTTGGAAACAGTTTTCGCATCATTCTTTGATTACCCCCTTCAGATAGTTTTGATTTTATTCACAAGGGATATTAATAATTGGTAATTCACCAAAGCTAAATTTGTATAATAAAGTTCACTAAATTATTGTTAAAGTAGTTTTTGAACCAACGAAATTTTCATACTCAGCAATGTCCTAACCAAATCTCACTGACAAAGACAGATAGTCATTAGATCGAAGTTCCGATGTTTCTCTTTTTTCACATGAAAGCTCTCGATCTTCGTCGATCGAAAGTCAGGAAAATTAGAATTCCACCAATATGAAAGTTTCATAAAAAATAGATGACTCTGGTAGAAAAAGTGTTGATCCAAGGATTTTGCATTATAGTGGAGATCAAAAGAATATGTCGAGTGAATTCACTCAGACTGAAAAGAAAGTTAATAGACTTCGGAAGGAGATTTAGGTCTTGAAACTTAGCTAGCATTGCTCTTCAATTCTCAAAGAAAAACTCTCCGGTATGAAGTCCTCGAACAATTCCTTTCCCGACAGTCTGTAGGACTATTTTGGGTAGATTCAGGATACCGAATAAGCACTAGCTCATTTAACAGTTGAGCGGGCGAGTAAAAAGTTAATCAGATCTGATAAAAACATGATAAAGCAAAGGGTTGCAAAAAAGAAAGACGCAAAAAGAGAAGGGGAAGTCTAAATATAGGACTAACTCGAAGATAGTGATGAAATTATTTATGATTCCGATGATATGAGTTCTTAAACTTCGGTTTATCGAACTTCTGAAGGTGTTGTCCGTTGCGGTATTTTAAGGAAAACGTCCAGAGCACAGTAATACAAACAAGCACTGCTGGATATGTCTCGGCCATCGATTAAAAGAACCGATTCCGATTAGTACTTCTAAGAGAGTGATAATAAACCCGAGCGCCCCTCATGCTAGGAACTTTTCAATTGATACCTACCTAACTTCATTTGAATTTAAAACATCGATATTTTTTGATAATAACACGTATTTTTAAGAGAAGAATAGAAGACTCTTCCGTTCTAATAAAGTTTATCAATAATTATCTGGAGGGGAAAGAATATTCTCTAAGACAAAAATTTAGTCATAAAATAGGAAATGCTTCCGAAATTAGAGTAGAACTGCTTCTATCCCATAACCAGTAAAAGTCAGACTCCCAACTAGTAGGCTCCAACAGACAACATAAGCAAGCTGAAAAAACTCAAATAATTTTTGTGCCAATAGGAAAACGGCTACATAATTCCAGTACCCACTTGCAGGTTTTCCTTGAAAAGGACCGTGATTGACGTCACAAACGGAACCTGTAACGGAAAGAATTCTTCCACCGGGTACCACCAACTGAGTCATCACGATCACATCAATAATAACTCTCTGGCCAATAAGTAAAACTAGTAGATTAAAATTATCCCGAAAGATTACTTGGATAAATCCTATCAGAGGAGGTTAAACTCGTCGAATTTAATCTTGAGGAAGTCTAGCTAAATGATACACAGTCAAAGTGTGTTTCATCATCGGAAACATTTAAAAAGAAGGTCGAATAATCACTATGGGAATAATTTCAGTTATGCCAAGTAAAATAACGTGGCATCGAGGGTCTAATCAATTTAAAGCATTGATAAAAACTCAAAAAAATAATACAGCATCGAAGACAAATTTGGCGGTAATAAAACTAAAAAGGATAAAATTAAGTTGAGCTAGCTTCTTTCTGCGGGAATGAACAGTACTGTCACAAAGGAGTCTTCCTATCATGTTGTGAACCGTAAAATAATGAAAAGGACCAAGATGGAGGACAAGTTTTCATAGCACAGGATTCTATGATTACATTTTTTTGGTAGTTTTTCATTAGTATTTATGAATATTTTCTGTATTTTTTACACCTATATCGATCGGTTTGAAGGATTATTCTCATTCACTAAAAGACTCATTTCTCTCGGATAAAATTTTCCAGTCGGGGGGTGAAAGGTATTTTTAATAAGAAGACCAAAATATAATTACCATACCAAAATCAAAAACGATATTTTCTGGACAGTTTAGAGTCCCTTTTTTTCAACGAAAGTTTCACGAAGTTTGGCTTCGACAATTGTGTTCTTGCTGAAGAATATTTCTACAAATGTATTTAGCCTGCCACGGCATAACTTCTGGAATGTGATACTTCTCGACGATGTACTATATTTATCGGTACCAAGTGAAAAGATGAGACTGCCATTAGCGATACATTAAACAATCCTCACTAATTGACTCTTAATCTATCATCAAGATTTCTTCTTTTGTATAACGAAGTTACAAGGGTTACCATTATTTCCTGAGATCATGATCCATTTAGCTTGAGTATAACGCATAATTTCTGTTGCGGAAAGCTTTTTGAATTAGTTGTGGAAGAAGGAACCGTGTGCCTCTCTATTCAAAAAAACTGATAGTTTTCTACTCATTTTTCACAAATGCCCGAGTTAGTAATAAAAATCTGCCCAGATCACTGCGGTATTCCAGGTATTTTGTATATTATGAAGCACCATCTTCATATCCAACGTTTCCCTTGGTAAGCTTTTGAAATTGAAACAGGAAGGACTTAGCATCCATTCTGATATGTTAGTTTGAGTAGAAGAGCTGTCCAGTTAACTTTATGACATTTTTGAGGTATTAAAGATCAGCTTCAGACTATTAAAATTCGGAGAATTTGCAAAATCTCTTTTGAAGAGTCTCCCAAGTTAATTCACCGATATCAAACTGATATGGAGTATCTATCCTCCAGACTGTCATATTTTCGTTATTTTGCAATATACTGGAAATAATGTTAGCGATTTTCAATCCGACGTTTATTTTGATGCCTTAGAGTTTATCTTTTCGGTTGGTAGGACCAACCATCTGCTAAATTTTTTTTAGGTTCTCGTTTGTTACAAATTTTTTAACAAGGAGAGTTACAATAACCCATCCAAGGAAAACTTCATCGTTGATTCCAATCCTGAGTTCATATTTTTCCTAAGGCTGATAATTGAGACTTGTTGTCTTGAGTGTTTTCTATTTAACATTGATTTTCTGAATTTGCTGCAAGGAGACCTTAAGAACCTAATGACTTGCCGAGGTAGATGCAGACTGGGTCATGGTGACCTAATCTTACAAGGCCATTATTTAGAAGAACTCTGTGTGATTTTTCGCGTGTTTGAGTTCAAGCGATAAACTTTCCTTGGTTATTGCGTGTGTCGTAATGGGCAAAGATCTGACTTGGGATAAATCGAAGTCACTAACTGCAATCTTGATTTAGCCATCTCTAACAAGGAGAATAATGTTGTCTTCTTTGAAATCTTTGTGAATAATACCAAATTAATGTAAATAATTTAGAGCTTTACAGGATGCTTTGACCACCTGCTCGAAAATACTTCTATAGTTGGGCTTTAAGTAAATGTCCACTTAGTCTAGTTTCCACCCTATTGCAGACCTATCAGGTACCACATTAATAAGCTGATACTTTCCTAACTTTTTAATCCTTATTTCCGAAATTAGTACCAGCTACTTTATCCCTGGAGATTTCTTCAGCTGGGAATAGATTAAACACCCAGCCCTCTTGCAAAGAATATTCCATGGCATAGAACTGGAATCGTCCAAGAGTTTGGCGATGATACTATTAACCTATTTGTTGGTTCTTTAGCGGGGCTATGACATTTTTTTTATGGTGCTGTTTAATTATATCCTATAGGTACAAAAACTTGATTGATTCAACAATTATTTGTTTTTATTTTGGGTGATAATTTCAGTTATTTCACTTAATCAGATCATTTAATCATGAAACCACTCACTTTTCACGTTTCGGATTGTTTTTCAAAAGCTATTCTTGTTGTAAAATTTCCCGAACGGCTGGTCGGTAGTTCCATAAGTCCTTGTTGTCGATAGCATACTTCAACCTCATATACTAACATTCACGATACCAAGCGTATAGAAGTTTTTCCCAGTTTCTGTACTGATGAGCCTCGAGAGCCATTTCTTTCTGCTGGACTGCAGATTGAACTTTATATTTTTACCCTTCAATACACGTTATTCTTATCTCAAATTTTTCCCACTCTCTCGAAAGGAATTCGTCAGGTTCATCAGAATGAGCTTCATAGTTCCTTTTTCGAATGACAGACTCGATAATTTTGGGTAAGTTGAAGGAAAAATTTTTTTATTCATAGCGTTGGTAGTGTTGATCAAGTTAGTTTTAAACTTCTACCAGGGCTCTTGTTAAAAGAAAAAACTTTTTATGATCTTTTTTGAATTCAAAATACATGGGGAACTCTGACTTCTAGCAATCCAACTTTTCTTTAAGGATTTATCTATGAAACCTGAGGAGAAAAAGTCTGGAGTCCATTTTCATGCAAGGTTTTCTGTGTAAAAATTCCGAAATCAAATAAACCATAGCTTTAAGACTTTATTTATTTTATCCCTGGAATTCTTCTTTATTCAGCTTTGCTCCAAGCTGCTTAACCTGATTCACCAAAATATCAGGTAGTTATTAACTGGCTTTTTAGGGTTGGAAAAGTACATCCCAGACAAAAGAGCCGATGTTAAACTGTTTTGGATGAGAAATGCAGTCTATTCTGTACTGTCTGTTTTCTTTGTATTGAAGAATGATTTAAACTATCCCTTTTACCAACTCATAAAGTTACTTTCCACAAGATTTGTACTTCTCAATATCTTATTCTGAGACTTTCCCTTAAGTTTTAAATTTTTTTTGGTGCTATCTCTGAAGAGGAAGGAACTTCTTGAGAATTTCAGTAAAAATTGTTATGGCGAAGTTGGTTCCGTCATTAAGACAGGCATTCACATTGTGGAATACATGGTTTTTGAGGCCATCTGATGAGAACTAAATACTCTATTCGATCTATCTTACCCTATCAACGTGCATATCGCTGAGAGTCAAATTTTAGTCTTAAAGTCGAGAAACATCCAATTTGGATAAAGATTTGATCACTTAGGGCTCTTTTCTTTTTGTAAGTTGCAATTCTGTGTATTACTTTGCTTTCTTCCACTCGAGCGGAAGCATTTATTTCTAGAAAGGATTTAGTTTAAAAGAGATTGACTAGACGGCAGAGAGATTGAAGTCTATGATTTTAATAACGATGCGACCCTATTTTTTCCTAACTATGATGTTGCTCGGCTGGAGGTCACGATGCCGTATTCCCAGTTAGTGAATGCTGATATACCCCTTAGCGACATTTTTAACTAACTCATTGATAATAAGTTCGGGATTATCTTCCAGGTAGATATTGACCTAATTTAGTTTCTGACCGATGGATGATTTGTCGACAATTACTCTTAGGGTGTTTAATTTTTTGTCTTATCTCTTCTTAACCTTAAGCTACGAGATCAGGCCTACCTGTGGGAGTTAGTTGTATCTGCGAAAGAAACTATAAATGAACCATCCGGGAACTTACAACAAGATCCACCTTAAAGAACGCGTGCCCTTTTATTTAGATCTTTGTTTTTCCTCGATATCTACTGACATCTATACTATGTTTGACATTTTTTTTGTCTCTCGCAAAATAAAGTATTAATTCAAATAGATCCATTTCAGGTCTTAAGATCTATTCTTTTTCTCTTATCTCAAAAAAAATTTATATACTAACTATCTTCAAAAGATTACTATATGTTCACGATTTATATGCCAAGACTGCATATATGCAGGTATGACAATATTAACGATGTCTAATGCTAAAAAGATCAGTTGGATTTTGAAGGCACTCGTAGGAATTTTTTTTTGAATATGCAATAGATTAGTTAACGGAGTTACTACTATTTTATCCCGGTTTGTCTACATTTTTCCTCCCAATCACAAGTTATCCCCAGAAATTTTGCCTCAACTTAACCTTTTGCTTACAGTTTACCTTCACGGAGAAGTCCTGGAAGTTGCAAGTATCTTTCGTAAAGGACTTTCGAGTTGACCTCTTTGTCTTCTTTCAAGTTCAAGATTTTTTCTGCCTACTCGAAGAAACGGCGAGTTGTTTGAATAAACTATTCAATTGATCTGACTAGAAATTATTTGATGACTTCGATGACCTTTTTCATAAAATCCAAAAAGACTCTTCTGGAGAACTATTTTTTTAGCAGAATTAGTACGGTTTCCCGAATTATTTACGTGCGGAATTATTTATCTAGTTCTTTGTCTTTGAAGAAAAAGATATTTTCGTTGTAATCAAGTTAGATATTACACCTTTTTATTTTTTCTTAGAAAGTGT
>JAOWAT010297287.1:0-16195 GCA_028571025.1 Longipedia americana
AATATCAGAATTCGAATCAGAGAATGGGTGAATAGGTTTTTTGAGTTTGTTTCGGTAACTTCTTTTGACGATTAATAATTATATAACTTCAAAATTCATTGAACAGCAGTATTCTTCGGAATGGCAAGCTAAGCATACAAAGAGAGCATGAATTTAAAAAAGGAAAAACAAGCAGAGAACGTTTGGAAGAAGATTGGGTAAGTCTAGCAGCTAAAATCATTGATTCAGTTGCATGATAAGATTAAAAACGTGTAGAAAAAGAGATAGGATACCAGAGAATACATGCAAGACACCAACCACAGTTATCAAGTTCTCAAAAAGAACATCAAAGATTTTATTCGAACTCAGAATATCGACAAAAAGAAAAGGTGATTGCTCCATCATATTTATACCCGCAGTCGTGCATCAAATGACGGCGTGCTAAAAACTGAATATTTTTAAGAAATAGAGAAATAGAATGATAGAAGTAAATAATATCAAAACAAAACCACTTTTTTCATGCATAGTGGGCATTTGTTAGCTACTTTTACACACTTTATTAGACACTACTTATGAAAGTGATGATGGCATCTCAGTTCAATTTAAGTCCTATATTCCAAGCAGACAACACAGTAGCCCCGTTCATCTAATTTTTATAGCAAAAATCCCTCAATGTGCATTTGTTGTTCTCGGATGAATTCGACTAAATTTTAAAGAAAAAGTAATAGCGTGAGCATAACAAAGTATACGGTGGAAGAGAATAGTCCTACATATAACTATGTTTTTGACAGAGCAATGATGAAGACAAGTGCAAACTATTAGGTAATATTTAGGTCCGAGAAGCTGAAGAAAAGAAATCCATTGCATGTGAACCAAAGTCCTAGATCGACATAGTCCTATATTTGTATGTTAGAGTAGTCGCAATTTTTACTTGTTTTTTTCCAAAAAGGAGTCATGTTGAAGCCAACAAGTAAAAAATTAAAGAATAGTTAGCATTAGGACAGTTTAGCGAGAATTTAGCGAGTCAAGCAAATCCAGACAATGTGGAATACGGTCAAGTATATTATTATTTGATCTGTAAGATTATTCTTTCGAGCACTAAAAGATAGAAATGTTTTAAATAGGTTGATTGAGCCCCCTATCAGCTTTAAGGTTTTTTCCGGAAAATTCATCGATTTAAAATATGCATCACAAAAAAACGGAAGGTGATAAGAATCAAAATTTCAAATATTCAACGCAGAAATAAACAAAATAAGTTATAGTGTAATTATTTCTTTGGATATCTCTGTGATTAATATTTTATTCGAATCCACCATTTTCATCAATATACTTTGCTGTTCACAAATTAAGTTGGGAACTCAACCCCATTCTTATATTCATGCATCTATGGATAGTCAAACTTGAGTGCTGAAAGTTGACTTGAAATCTGAGACCAGAGTCCTGGTTTTCTCACTCTTATCGATTATCTGACGTATGATCCATCAGGTCCGCTGTCTGCAATGACATCAGTGTAAAGTTTTCGGGGGATGGGACGAGTGAACCCGTAATACATGAATATGGGCCAAAAAATGCTCATTCCAAAAAAATTTAGTCTGGATGAAGCCATTCCTCTAATCGCATTGCCTATACATGAAAAACATGATACCTCCAAGCCATCTCTGGGTGAAATAAGCAAGTGGAAAAGTAACGGTGGGGATTACTACAATCATGATCGAGTTGAGTTGGTGCATTCTTTTGAATTTCATTAACCCCTCCGCTGTAAGTCTTTCGTCAAGAACGCTATCAATCATGTCATGATACTCCCAAATCGAGAGCTTTATATCTACTGAATTGCTTTTGTAATATGGGAGTTCGTCTCGGGGATTATAGTTGGTCATCGATTAATATCAATCAAATTATTCACAAATTCATAATCAGAACTTTAATGAATCATGAAATAAAAAATGTTAGATCAATCCATGCCTTTAAAGCTTACATAATAAGGAGTTAATCCTAAAGTCATTGATCTAAAAGCATTGACAGCGCTCATCTTTCTCTTGGTCATGATGTGAGCCCACAAGGGAAGTGTCCATTCGGAATATTCATACAGACCATTATGTCTGGTGAAGTCAGTGAAAATGGAGCATTAGAACTCATCATCGATTTCGTCACTGACTAACTCAAATATCGAGGATAAGTTTTATTGATCTTAGGCATCTTTAGAGATTATATAATAGTTCAAGAGTGGTTTCTCTTTGGTCCTGGTCATTTCAAGGTATATTGTGAATCGTTCGATATAATCTTCGATTTCCTCTGTGATATTATAAAGTTCTTACCCGATGGGACTATAACTTGGTACATGATCAGGTAACTTTGTTCGACTTCTTTTGTTTTCAGGAAATTCTCCTTCAGATCGTGGGACTTTGTTGTCAGGACCATTTCGTAGTTGGGATCTGTTCCCTAGACTTGAACTTGGGCGATTTGGATTTTCTTTTCATTTATGAATTTCTAAGTTAACTTTTTGTAGAATTAAGCTATTTCTTCACTTTCGTGCTAATCTTAAATAATTTTGTAAAATGGTTGGAGAACGTGCGAAGTATAAAAGAATCGCTAGATAGTGTATTGGTTGATGTTTATACTTCCATCATAGTTTTTCTCGTAGTGCATGGCAAATAAGATCAACAAGCAAGGCAACTCTTTTTCGACCGTGTTAATCACCAGCGCAGATTACTAGTTTAAAGTCGACTGAACAATATTCGGCTATCCTTACATGTCGAATATGTGCATAAAAGCTTCAATAAAACTCATTAAGAGATGCTGCATCCCTTCGTCCTAAGGCAGTGGGGTTTGAAAGACCAGCTGGACCATGTTGTATTGGGGTAGAATTTCAACAATTTTTAGTCTAAAGTCATTTTCGAATGACAAAGGGAAAACAAGTCTGGTTTTAGGATCAATGTCGGCTTTTTCTTTCGAATTCTAGTATTAGTTGAACACTTATTCCTTGATTGTTTCGATTTGAATCCTGAGGTCCTACTAGTTGGCCTCTTCGTTGGAAAGATCTTTTCCTAGGTCGAGAACAGCTTTTGACACTTCGGACTTAAATATGAACAGCTTGTTGTTTTGAATCATTTCCTAAAAAGTGTAGATATACTGGTTATAATTGTTGTAGACTTCCAGGTTTGGTTTGTTTTTTCGGGCGAACTGAGTGCCTTTGACATAATCGTTTATTGACTTTAACGATTCATCAGTTATCAAATCTTTCGTCTCGACTTGCTGACCTTACTCCTCCTTCTAAGGAGAGTACTCATCGAAGTCATCACCGTATTCTTACTCATCACCGTTCAAATGTGCTGTTTCACCATTCGGATGAGTTAAACCTTTAGCATCTTTATCTTGGCTATTTTCAATTTAATTAAAGTCGTCATCGATGATATCATCGAAATCCCCGTAATCGATCCCACTGCTTTTTCCTGGTTTTTTATTTGTTTTCTTTTACTCTTGCTTCTTTTTTTCTTATTCAGCTATACGCTCCATCTATTTTTTCTTTTTCTATTATTACTCCTTTCTTAGTTCCTATCTTCTTCTTTCCTATTACCTCTTTTTTTCTTATTATTTTCTCTTTTATTCAGCTATTTTGGCTTCTTCCTTCTTTCGCTCCTCTTATTTGCGTTTCTCTTCTGCTTTTTTTTACTCTTCTTTTCTTTGTTATTATGCTTTCCGCTATTATTCCTTTCTTTTTTATTCCTCTTTTCTTTTTTATTCCTCTTTTCTTTTTTATTCTGCTTTTCGTTATTATTACTTTCTTTTTTCTTCTGCCTTTCGCTATTATTACTTTCTTTTTTCTTCAGCCCTGCGCTACTCTTCTCTCCTCTTTTCATCGGCTACTTTTTGCTATCTGATTTTTTATTATTCCCTTCTTTTTTCTTACTATTTCCTCTTTTTTTCTTATTAGATGAGCTTTTCCTGTTTTAGTCTTTCCTGCTACTTTTTCTTTTCAGCCTATATTTTTTTAGCTTTTTCTTGCTATTACTGCTATTTCTTTAACTTTTCAGCTCTTTCTTTCTATTCTTGTTATTTTTTCTCTCTTAGCTTTCTTTATTTTTCTTGCTCTTATTTAATTTTATTCTGCCTCTCTTCCTACTTTTTCCTGTCTTATTATTCCTTACGTTTTTTTATCTCCTCCTTTTTTTTTTCCTCGGCTTATGCTTTTTACTGCAGTAACTTCTTTTTCTTGGTTTATTAATCCTGTTGCCTTTTCTTTTACTACTCCTCTTTAATTTTTTCTTCTGCTTATCGAGCTTTTCTAAGTTATTCAATTTTAATTTTTTACTATTCTTATTTCTTTTTCTTTTGTTACAGTTTCTTTTTTTGTTACTACTCACGTTTCTCCTTATCCTGTTATTCCTTGATTCTTCTCTCTTATTGTCTTTTCCTGAGCTACTACTTCCGCCGCTCTTATGCTTTTTACTCCTCGAGTTTACGCAAACGTGATTTTTATTACATTTCCGCCAGTTGTCTTTGCCTACGCTATTCTTCCATTTTCCTACGCTATTAAATTTTGACTTTTTCCTGCTATTTCCTCTTGCGATCCTATTCAGTCCGCTTTTACATTTCTATTTTCCTCGCTTTCTATCTTTAAATTCTTTCTTATTCCAGCTAAATCCTCCTCTGTTCAGCTTTCAGTTTTCTTTAGTCTTGTTACGCATTCCTAGACTTGTGTGTGTCGACTCTGAACTACGACTCCTAGCTCACGACTCCAGAAAGACTGGCTTCAAGGGCTTGAAATTGTTCGTCGAACATATCGTCCAAAGTTAAGGTGTTGCTATACCTAATTTAGTACTTAGTCATGAGATCAGCGAGAATTTCTTCTATTTTTTCGGTGAAAGATTTCATATAAGCCTTAGAGTTTCCAATCAGTTTTTCTTACAATCTCAAAAGCTTATTCATAAATTCAGTGACAGCCTGCAGATATTTCTACAGGTTTGCCAAGTAGTACAAATTTTCAAGTTTGTTCATTTCTAATTTGTAAGTCTCGAGGAAGTTTCCCTGTTTGATGATTTCAAAGTAAAAATTACTGTTTCTTAAAATTCCAAATTATTTTTTAAGCTCTTCGACTTCCTTGCTGAGTTATTTTGCCTCGGTATATATTTAATCTCCTTAGGTTTCTTCGAGCTGGATGGCTTTGAGTTATTTCATAAGGTCAGTGTAGAACTCTTTGTTGACTCTATTTTTTTCCATTCTCAGAGTCGAGTCCAAAAGGACGTGAAATTTGTTGTTCATAACCTTGCTTTCAGTGTCCCTCAGAATTTACTTCATTTTAATGAGTAAAAAATCACGTTTGTTAATGAAAGGTCGGCATCTCTTTTATACAATCTCAGTGATATATTGCTTGAACTATGGAGACAACTTTAGAATCTAAGGCAAATTATGGATTTATTTAACACCTCCCGGAGGACAGTTGATTGATTTGAGAACTTCATACTGGTTTATTTAAAACTTTCCCAGTGCAGTTACAGAATCCAGTTTGGTAAAGTGATACAATTCAAAAAGAGTGTACAACCTTTTCGTGGCCTACTTTTCACACTTCTTGTCCATTTGTAGATTGCCAAAGAATTAGTTACGGAGATTTTCTTCCATTTGCTTCAGTTTTTCTCTGAAATTTGTTCTGATAGCTGGGAAGTTCACCTGATAGAACTAGTTTTCGAGAAAGGACGACTGCATTTTTTCAAAGTTTGTACTCAGTGTATTGAAATACTTGTCAGTCCGATCGGAGACTTTCAATAAAAGGGAATGCATAAGAGTACTGCGACTAGGTCTTTTAAGAACCAGACTGATGTATTGACTTTGGAAACTAACGAATGTGTTTTATATATTCCGAACTAACTGCACCTTGTTGGGTAAATCCTATCGGATAAAGGTTTCAAAGTCGAGATTATTGTCAATAACAGTTTATGTGAGTACCTCGCTGTAGCGTGGGAAAATAGCCTTAAATGCATTTTGGTGCGAGATTTACATGCCTTAACGATTTTAAATAAATATAAATAGAATTTTGCGATCAGTTGGGAAAAATCAGATATTGATAGAGTCCAGCGTTGCTGGGAGAAAGAGATATTTGAATAATTTTTAAAATAGTGTTGATCTTGGCAGTCATCAACGAATCTAGATCCCAATGTTCCAATTTATTCTGTAAAGTTAGCTATAAAACAAAGAGACGTTGTCTTGGCAAAATCAGCTCAAAAGAAAGCGAAGGAGTGTCGAGGATTGCTGATTTAACTATAAGGAAGTATAATTAATAACTTGAATTTGCAAATTCAATTCCAACAAATGCCATCTACCAAGAAAATAAAAAACACGATAATGCCCACTCAGAAGGCGAAGACGCCTTCTAAGCACAAAAAGATGTCTGTCCAGTCCAACCCAGCACCGAATACTCTCTCGGACGAATAAATTTGGATGATCTAGAAGTAAATACAAAAAGTAATCAAACTCCGACAAATTAATTGCAGAAAAGAGCTCTATGAGGACCTCGGCATAATCCGAGATTATATCCAGGATTCCATACACTTCGGGGAACTGAAAATCAAGAACGATCCCCCCAGTCAAATCCTCCTTGAATTAATTCAGAAAGCACTGTGATTTTGTTTTGACAACTTATTATTTAGAAAAAACCATGTAATAATTAGTTCTATAATAGCCAGACTCGGATTATTTTAGCATTTAATTTGAATTCATGGGAACAGCAAATTTGAAGCTGTCAAAAAATATTAATTTGCTTAGCTCACCTCGTAGATCACCCAATATAAATTCTCAGATATTTGATTAAAAAAAAATAATTATTGGTATTTTTTTATTCTTTGCATGACTCATAATTACAAACAAAATTGACCATGAATAACTTGTAGGCCTTTAAATTTTGTATGAGATAAAACAAAGATAACTGATGATGTTATGATAGCTCAATTTTTTTCCTCATTATGGGCTGGGAATGTAAATTCTTTTATCGAAATTCTGTATTACGGAGAGTGAAATACAAAGTGGTTGCCAACTACTTAAGCTAATTTTGGAAAGCTAAAGTATAATAAATAGGGTCAAGAAATCATAATAATTTTAGTAAATAACCTTCAGAACTTACTGATGCAATCAGTTTACTCTTAGGGTAGAAAATCGCATTTGCCGAGTTCGAAAGGCTTCCTACCGAGCGATAGCGATAAACAGTTGGAGTTTCGTTTGCATGTTTTAGCTGTACATTTGAGTGTCAAATTTTCATGCCAAATGACGATCTAATATAAAGAGCAAGTTGTACGGGGGACATTGTCTGTTCCGTCAAATTAGTCGGGCGTTACTCAGCTAAAGGCCAAGTCTACGACGGTAGATCAGCAGAAAAAAAAGTTCATTGTTAATAACGAAATTCACCTTCAGACTAATCCTAATGGAGGTATGTATGAAATTACAGTGAACTTGACAACCGGCAAGGGAGCCAATTATTTTGCGGGAGTTATCAAAATCAGTTAAAAACAGCTGATTTAGTCTTAAGGATAAATATTGGAATTTGCTCTCGCAAAATGTCTCGATCCTTAAGCTTTTTGCGAAGTGAGAGTGAATCATGCTTCCGATACGAAAACAGTATCAAGTAGAATTTCCATGCAAAATAACCCTAATGAAGCTACTAAATAATAAAAATTCCCAGATTTACAAAAAATTTCTTCGGCAACAAAAACTGTTAAAGCATAGGCAAAAAAATAAAAGTAAGAATACCAGTTAAGTCGTTTGAAAACTTAGTCCTACACCGATGAATGTCACGAAAAAAATCAATAAAAAACATCGTTTTTGGGTGTCCACTCGACCATGTCTCCTCGAGTTGACAATCAAAACAGAAATTTGAAGGAAAACACGATGAGGATTAAGTAGTTAGAAATGTAAATTTAAACTTTAATGAGTTCAAAAATTGAACAAGGGCCAATGTAAAGGATAATGAGAGAGAAAAAATAAATCATAACATCATTATAGGAAACTGTTAAGAATTTACAAACATAAAAATCTTAACTCAAGGATAACCTGAGAAGGCAGTAGTAAAGTCACGAGCAACAACTCGCATAGCTAAGAACGGAAATTAAAAAAATGAGTGAAGAGGCAAGCGATCACTCAATCAGCAAAAAAATTACTGAAAAGAGCAAAAAAATAATATCCCTAGAAGCAGATATTCGAATTTTGCAGTCAAAATTCGATACTCTTACTCAGAACTATGGATAACTTTAGAAATCAAATGATACGAGAGCCATCGATTTCTAACGAACTTTACAATACGAAAAGCTTAGTTCTAGCACAACAATCAATAAGTTGAATGAAAAAATGCGATAGCTACAGGTGAACAAAAATTAGTTGTAGTAAAATTTAAAATATTTAAATTAGGAGTTGAGAAGGAGCAAACACAATATCAATGATCTTGAAAGAGAAAATCTGGCCTTAACCCAGGAGATTCGAAAATTAAGCAGTGAGCTTGAGAAAAGTAAGATACATAAATAGGTGAGCGGGCAGATGGAAAGCAAATAAAAAAGTCTAGAAGTAGAATCAGGATAACACAAAGAAAATCATCGACGAAGGAAAGTGTCCCAAGAAAGCATAGGGGTGGAGGTGCATGAAAATGGCAAACAGTCAGAACAACTCTTATAAGCGTAGCGAACAAGAAACGTCGAACTCGAAGAAAAGTGCAAGAATTTGACTTTGAAGTTATTATAATTCGAAAAGAATGTTGCTGTACTAAAAATACAAGAAGAAAGAGCGACTCGGGAAAACGAAAGCTTTAGAAAGGAAATCGACAACTATAAAATCGAAGGAAAGAGTTTGACGAAAGACTTGAGATAGAGCGAAGAAAGGATAATGAGTCTGGAGAACAAGCTGGAAGTCGAAAAACAAAAGTACTAACTGAAGGAAATGAAATAGCAGTCCCTCAAACAGGAAACACAAGACTCAAAGTCCTCGGCCAATAAACTCAAATAACTCTACGAGGAAATCCAGATCTCCCACAACTCCCTCGTGAAGTAGAGAGACACTATTTCCTTCGAATGCGAAAAACTAAAAATGAAGATGAAGGTTCTGGAAGAGAAACTTGAGTCAGTCACTTTAGAAGGGAAGGAAAAACAAAACAATGCCCTGGATAAGCTATCCAAGGCTGAAAAGGAGATAATAAATTTGAAAAGCAAGATCCACACCATGATTTCGAACAGTCAGGATCTCAACGATCAAGTGCACGCGAAGTAACTGGAGAATCTCAAATCGCAAATAAACCTATAGAACTACCAGAGACAACTAAGATAGACGCAAGAAAAACTATCTGGAACCACCTCATACTCCAAGTAAAAAGAAACCGAGGTCTATGATCTAATCTCCAGCAACAAGGAAAAATAACTCAGAATCGATCACCTAAGGTAGGATCTAACTGCCTCTAAAACCAAGTATGCCTAATTGCTGGCTTAGTTCAACACCAACCACAAGACCAACCAGCTTTTATAGACGTAGACCGCCAAGTTAAAACAGTAAGCATAAGAGAAAACCACATCGATCAACGAAATGCGAAAGACTGAAGAGGAACTACAGCAGAAGCTTTACACTATTGAAGAATAGAAGGCGATAATACAGTAAAAACTTGATCTAAGCATTAAATAGTTTCAAGCATACCAAAAAAGCGTGAGGGATATTGTCAGTTTAGTGCCAGTAGTAACAAAAAAAGATTCCCCCAAGTAGGTGGATTTGTAGAACAGTCGGGCATCTGTCATTGACGAACTGTAAAAGTCTATCATTTATCAGCTTCCAATAACTCATTTTAGCTGCATAGATCTTGACTAAAATGCAAGTCTGGGCGAAATGAAAAACATGATTGTTGATTATACGTAATAAACCCAAAAAACTATAGCGGCAATGGCTGACAGCGCAAGAAACTTGTAGTTCTAAAATTAAAGGTTATCCCAATAATTGGCTGATGCGGCAGATACAGCTTTCAGAAACTAGCAATCGCTTTTTGCCAAAATGAAGCAGTTTTCATAATAAATACAATAAATGGGGTCCAAATACACTCAGTAGCTTAAGTCCTTTGACGAGAATTCCAAGAAACTCAAAAGATAGCTGAGTAAAAAGGAGGAGTAACTGGAAAACTCGAGGAAAGATCTGCAAGATTTCAAGAGAATAAGTTAATAGGAAAAAAAATAACTCGAAAATACTGTGAAAACTAAAACAAAAAAATATGATCAAGATGTTTCACAGTTGAAAGCAGAAATTTAGTAACTCTAAACAGCAAATGATTTTCTTGGTCTTAAGAACAGCTCTCTGACGGAACAGAACGCAGATTTGGCAAAAGACATCGAGAACTTGAAAACGACAATCGAGTAGTCTCAAAGTGAGTCACTGTCGAGTAACGAAAAGAAAGCGAAAGAGTTGAATTTGCTAGACGAGCAAATTAAATCCTATAGGACGGAAATCGATAAGATGAAAACTGCAAAGCTGGAAATGATAAAGAAAATAACTGAGTTGTAATCAGAAAACAATACACTGAGGGATACTGCCAAAAGAAACAGCGATGTTATCAACTAGCTTTAAAAGAACAGAAAAGAGCAAAAGGCAAAAACAGATTAAATTGCAAAGTAAAAAGACAGTAAGTAGAAGATAGTTTACGAAAAGTAGTCTAAAATAATCAGTTTGAACCAATAAATCAGTTTTTTGCAAAACTAAAACACGCACTTGTCTCAGATTGTATAAGAACGTGAAAGCAAAATTAATGAATTGAAAGAAAGTGTCCGTTAAGTGAACTTAGCCTTGAAGGAGAGTCAGGATAGAGCGAAAGTCAACGAAAGGAAAAAAGATGATGTTGCCGACCGAGCTTCAATGTATGAGAGGCAACTCGGGCAAAAAGATGAGTACATTAGCAAACTCGAAAAAAAGAACTTGCAGCAGATTGAATAGCACAATAAAAAGAAAAATTAACTTTTACAGAGTATGCAAGACGAAAACTAGAAAGCGCACAGAATCATTGGTGAAAAGAATCTCTAAATCATTGGAGCGTAGCAAAAGATCAAACAAGCTGAAGATCAGAGTAAAAAGAATCGCTAAAGAAATGCAGAACTTTAAGAGATGATATACGCAGAAAGACACAAAATCCTATAGTTGGAACAAGTAAATGAAACTTTGGTAGGAAGAAAAGAATAGTTGGAAGCCAGGGAAGAGGAGCTAGAGGCCATGTATTGCGACTTGACTGAGGAAACCAAGGAAAAATAGGAAAAACTTTTTGGGCTTTCGAGCAAGATCCATGAGTTGTAGATGAGAATCAAAGACAGGGAAAAATAATATTTCTAAGCAACCGAACAGAACAACGCGAAATGGTAGATTAAACTAAAAAGGATGGCTGAATAGCACAACAAAATCGGCAATTTTTAAATGGGCAAAAACTAAGACGGTCTACCAACACCAAAAAACCATCTCTTAGAAAGTTCAGAACTCCGGAGAGTTTAGCCAGAAAGAGATCAAGACTCCAGCCCCATGAAGATTATTGGTCCGGATGACAAAAGTGTCGAAAAGCATCCACTGAGTGTGATGCAACGATCGAGGAGGCACGAATAAGTAATGAAAGATGTTTCACACTAATACGGAGGAAGTAGGCATCTCAAATACTTGTAATATGAGGACAGTCATGGAGCTCATATAAATAGTGCATCATCGAGAAACATTCCTTCTCGAAAAGAGGTCAAGAAATATGAACCTTTTTATAGAAAAAACCAAAGATATCCTTGAAAGGCCACTATATTTTATACAAACTTATTACTGAAAATAAACCACATAAATCATATTCCGTTTTATCTCAGAGTTGCTTGACAGTGATAATTAGGTCGGATTTCCATGGGTATAGATCCAAAACTTTGCTGATGTCTTTTCCTTTGGTGATTTTTTTACGAGGCACTTATGTTTTAATCGGTATTCCAACCGAGTTATTCACAGTTCCATTAAGTTTATATATCCCTTTATTAACCTTTATTTCCTTACAAAGCATGTTGGGTCTTAAGTACTGAGTTCTGTACGGGCAAACTTCGCATTTAGTGTGAGATACAACTTAGAAAAGGGGAAATTACCCATATCCAAAATTTACGCAAACGTCTTCCCCGTAATTAACACAATCTTTATTGACACACGAGCAAGTAATCGACAGTCCAAAGGCATCGATATTATTGCCCTAGTCCTTGAGATTTTTTTACTTCGCCTAGATATCTAACTTTCTATTTTCCTTGGTTCTTGTGACAGAAGCAGTTAGAGCTGCATTCTCCTCAATGCCATTTTGCTGTAGAGTTGATGTTGGTTTTAGGGGCATTCTTGAAGAAGCATGATAGATGTCGATTTAAGTATCGAAAATAAGGAGGTTCAATCTTTTTGCGAGTTATATTTTGATTTGATGGATATTCGAATGAACTGAACATACTATTTCGATTGTTTTGGAATTGTTTTGGATATGGACCAGCAGTTTGACGTTCCAGTCATAGACTTTCTTCATTTATGATTCCGAAGAAGTAATAAAAATTAAGTTGATTCCGATGCTAACTATTTTAGTTGGAATGGGAAGAATCATTACTGTAAAATCATTAGATAACGCTGTTTTTCCTGATCGAAAGATATCTTTATATTAGTTTTTCAAGCTCAGACTAGGTTGTGCTTTTTTACCTTTCCGTTTATGCGTTGTTGTTTTTAGAACCTGTGATGCTACCTGGTCTTCTGCCTTGAGATCTCGCTCCTTCGGATTTTCCTGCTAGAGATGCGCTTTATTGGTCGCTTTAGACGATTTAGTATTTTTGACCAGAAGGATGGTGATTTGAGGATTTGCCCTTGCGAATTTTCAACCCCGCATTTTTCTTTCCACCCTTCACCTATGAGTCACTAGCTGTATTTTATTTCAGTAAGGGTTCCTTGTGACTGTTAAGATATTACTGAGGCTATTTTTCCGCCCGGGTTTGATTTTTCAATTTATTTTCCTACGAATTTAGGTTCCTGATAGTAGACTTCAGATAAATTATAGATGATTTCTTAAACCTGATGCTCTCTTAATTCTACTAAATTGTTTTTTAAGCTTGAATAAGTTGATGGTTTAGAAAGTTCTCCTGCTGTCTCAAAGAAGCAATCTATCTGTTTTGATCGTTCACGAGATCACTTTAGATTCGGGCAGAAACCACTTTGGACTGTATTTCGTCTAGTTCCTATTTGAGCTTTTAGTTATTTTTTTCCTTACTCTCGACGATTTCGATCAACTGCAAGACTTTAGCTCGGGTTTATTCAAGATTTTTTTAAGCTGCAAGGTTGTCTTCGATGAAGTGTTCCATTTCCAAATACATTCTTTTATTTTTTTCCTGGAACTAGTTTGCCAGTTTGAATTGCATTTTGTAATTTTCCTTTTTGATTCGAAACTCATGCAGTTTTTCCTTACCTGTAGTGATTTATTGGAGGATATTTTAGATGGTTAATTTGATTTACTACACTGTTTTTGTTTACTGGTGAATTGTGATGGTCTACCTATCGAGTTCTTTTTTTTTGGCGAGGGTTTCGTCTTTCAAACTGTGACACTTTTGACCGATGTGCTTGATCTTTTTCGACAGATTTTTTTATTTGTGCCTTAAAATTTCGATCTTTTGCTCTTTCTATTCACAAATTGCTTCGTAGTTGATCAGTTCGATATTTTTAAATCTGATTTTTTAAAAGCATAAGTCCAACTTGCTATAAAGGTTGTCTAACTTGTCCTTGTTTCTGGTATTTTCTTATTCCAAGTGACATTGCTATTAATAAACACCGCCATTTTCCTGTTCCTGTTCTTGCAGGTGCCGCTGGTCATCAACTTTCCCAGTTTTTTTGAAAAGCTAATCAAGATCAGTTATAATTTCGGAGGGTTCGCCCTGTTCCTCAAACTTTGAAAACACAGGTTCTTCTAGATCGGTGGTTAGTGAGGGACTGATCTAAAAACTACTGAATTTGCTATGATGGTATCTGTATTAGCTTTTTTGCCTCCGCTATTTTGAGCTTCCGTTATTATTAATATGTTTTCGCATTTATTATCGAAACTATCTTTCCCACTTTCAAATTTATCATAATTTCGCACACAGAATATCCTATTACAGTTAATTGCATCAGATTTTTATTTACTATTCGGCGAGAGTTTATTTTTTATAATCGAAATTGCATGATATTTATTCACAAAATGAGACTCAGCACGTCTTCAAAATGACATTCATATTCTACTCATAATATATCTTGAAGTTTACTCGACTATTATTTTGCTTCCTGGTTAGGTATGCTGGAGGATCGGTTTGTTTCGGAGTTTCTGAAGTTTCGATGTTCCTAATTCGAATGGGTGGCGCATCAATTTGAAGTTATATTTTACCCGTTCTTGAATATATCTTTATTGAGCATCTCGGTTTTTCCTTCATGTATAAGTCAGTTTTCAGGCATTGGATAAAATATAGCTGATGAAACAAGTTAACTTTTTTAGTTAGAGACGTTCTTTTTTGAAGATATTCTCTGGTACGGACCAACCTGAATCTATGAGAAAAGGTGGATTTCTGAGGGACTTTGCTGATTTATTTCTTTAATGCAAAAAACTCTGTTTGATGAAATCTTATGACCATTTTTTTGCTTGCATACAAGAAGTTTTCTAAAAGAAATTTCACGACCTCGCTTGTCTGCGGCCTAAAATAGGGACAATGAAAGAAAGGAGGAAGGGGAGACTTCAAGTCAATAAATTTTATCCAAGATTTGATTTAAGGCAATAAGTTTATTAAAGTATTGGCCCAAGGATATTAAAATTATTAAAATAAGTTCGATTGGAAAAATGATTGGAGTGGCATCCCCGTTCATTGAGGAAATCCCCAAATGCAAAATTTCGATGCGCAAACTCCGTAAAAAGATCTACAAATACACCTCCGCCCAGCCCAACACGAAGAAAGTCGGGGACTGTACACATGAAATTCTCAATTTGCTGGAAATGAGGTCTATCCCCAATTTTGTCATCGAGTCTCTGAAGAAGAAGAGAACCCTTGATTTGACCACTCTAAAAAACGTGATGATAAGCCCTGGGTCCAGCTTCCCTGAAATGTCAAGTATGGTCAGGAATCAGGAAGAAGAAGTAAAGAAACTTTTCCAGTAGCACAAGAGTCGAATGAAACACGGCAAAAGACTGACTCCAAAACTGGAACACAGATACACTGCTTGCTCTTCAACAGAT
The DNA here is from genome assembly GCA_028571025.1 of Longipedia americana. NCBI lineage: Eukaryota > Metazoa > Arthropoda > Copepoda > Polyarthra > Longipediidae > Longipedia > Longipedia americana. The sequence goes on from JAOWAT010297287.1 coordinate 15,200, forward strand.
TAATCGGCGAAGGTCGAGTAATACTCTGAAGAGGCGAGTTAGGGTATGCATTTGCAGCAGTATGAGGAAGGTTCATTTGGTTAGTCCTGCAAAGTCGAGAATGGAATGATGATGTAGGCCCGAGTTGAGCAGGTAGACTATCTTGCCTTGGAGTAGAGTTTATTTTCACAGGAATAGCTCTTTAAATTTTGATACTTCCTAATTAGTTTTTGCATTTCATAATTTTTAACTGGGTTCAACTTTTTATTCCAAATTACTTATCAATCGAGTGCATACGAGTGGCAGATATTCTGAAGCAAATGAAAAATCAATGAAATTTTAATTTATATACTTATGAAAAAAGAATAGAAATCATCGAGGTAGGAGTAAACAATAAGCTTGTAAGTAGTGCTCGTCGGGGCTGGCAACAAATAATTTTGCAGTGTTATAATAGAAGTGTCGCAGAACATCAGAGTTTAATAGATTGCCCAACTTTTGATATAAAACGGCAAAATGACATTTGAGGACTACTTCTTTACCAACAAGCCTGCCGAAAAGAATAATATCACCTCGGAAAAGAAGGTGAAGTAGTTTAAAAACCAGTGTCAGAAAAATTAGGATAATTATGTCTTGCTCTGCTACGAACTCGAAAAAGACGTCCAGTTCAAGAAAGCCATCGAGGGAAATTAAGATCGAAAACTCCCTTTTGCGGGCTTCGTTCCTTAAAAGAAAAGTGCAGCCGAGCAATAGTCTCACGTGTATCACCCTTACAAAAGAACTTATAATAATCACGATAATTATAATGCTGCTAGTAGGTATTCGAGGTATTCTCCGCCAAGTTGCAACCCTTTCAAATCATGCTTTTCTGGGTCAAAAAAACCAGGACCAAAACCGACTGGCAATTTCAGAAACAAGAAAAAGTAATCTCAAGGCTGGTTTAATATTTGGTCTTGATATGCTCTGAAGTATTTCTGAGTAGTCTTTCCTTTTTATATTTATAAGATTTTATGAATAAGA
>JAOWAT010297398.1:0-16190 GCA_028571025.1 Longipedia americana
TATAAAGGAAAACTAGATTGGCGCGAATTAAATCTAAGATGGTGAAATTTTCATTGTAGTCGGTTTTTATCTCCTTAGAATTAAGAATAAGATTTTGAATGCTCCTCCATTCAGTTGATTCTGACAAGTTCAAAAGGAGAGATGTGTGTGTTGTGTTTGTGTTTGTTTGTGAGATTATCTATATGGAGCAGTGAGAGAGAAGTTATAATTAGGTGATTTTAAACATGACACAAAAGTTGGTGCTTTAAAGATTAATGAATAATGGGATGGCAAAGTGTGCAGTATCTTCGAGGACACAATACTTGATGAAAAACTTTAAAAAAATTTTGAAAATTTTCTTATTTCTAATCATTTTCTTATATTGAATAATCATTCCAGTAAAGTATCAGATACATTGATTTAAAGTTACGAAGAATTTTTAGAAAATTAAATGTTTGTATCAATACAGTACCTTGAAAATAATGAAAATTATTCATGTCATGACGAGAATTTGTAAGGATGACCAACTTGGCCCAAAAGTTTATGTAATTTCAACAAAGATTTGTCCATTCTAATGCTCCATACCAAATTTTAGGTCAAAATTCGTCAAAACAAGTGTGCCCAAACACTTTAATTATTCTTGAAAAAAAAATAAATATTTGAAGTGTTTGAGCTTACTGCTTTAAACGAATATTCATCTGAAATTTAGTATGTTATATATTAAAAAGTTAATTCACCTTGAAAAAAGGTTTTTTTTTATCAATTACCACTAGATTTTATAGAAGTCATCGATTCTAATAAAGCAAAAACTTTAAAAAAAAGTTTTTTTTTCAGTATAATTTGGGAACAGATCTTTGGATAGTGATATGCTATAAAGTGCACAATTGGAATAGCTGAAGATAGTGCATTGATAATTTATTAATTCTGCTCTTGTTATGCTGGTTTTTCATTGTGAATTATGAATAATTAATTCAGAGAAAAAGAAGACTGAGTGAAAGAATTTTCTATGTGATGTTTTTTTAAATCCATCAAAATATAATTGAGTTTCAAATTTTGGAAAATGAAGTGACTGAAGTTTTCTTTGTAAGGTGATCTATTTTGACTCAATTTAGATAAGATGTTAAATGTGTACAAGTGATAAATCAGAAGAGTATTGAATTGTTTCCAAAATATCACCATAATTTTATGGTAAGAGACCTTAACAATAACATAATATTATCTCAGTCAGATTTTATCAGTTATTAATTTAGATTATTTTGTTGTTGATATTACATTATTACTTTCAGCCTAAAAATTAATCATACATGTTAGTAAAATGAAAATGGATAAAAAATATCTCAAGTTTTGAAATCCATTAATTTTAATACAATTAAGTTACAAGATTGAGATTTTAATCCTCACTATGCCAAATTATATACAAAAAAGATCTAAGGAAAATTTTGAACACGGAGAATCAAATATTGTAAATAATCTATTTGAGATGACTTCTGACATTAATGTGGAAAAGTTATTGTCCCAAATTACTTCAGTAATTCTTATGGATGTAGATAGTTTTGGTTAAAAAACACCTATAATTTTGTCCAACAGAAGCAGTTAATATAATCTGAAGTTTAATCAAGCTTCTTCTGCAAATTACTTTTGTACTAATTTTATTGTGATGACAAAAACAAGAATTCCAAGTGTTATTTTGCACGTACAATTCATGTAAATAAAATTGGAATGAAGTATCTCAGAGGATGACTTGAAAATCGACAAGATATTTTGGTTTGTTGATGATTCATTTCCCGCCCATGACAAATTAAGACTTGACTGATTCACAGTAGGAAAAGCTTGCCAGGGAAAAAGTCTTTGCCAAATAAAAGTTACTACATTGAAAACTATAGCTTATTTTCTTAAACTAATTCATTATTAAAGAATGAATCTATCAAAGATTGTTTAAAATCTCAAAAATGAAACTTTGTTCTTTGTTCGATTTGGCATAGTTTCTAAAAATTTGTCTCTATGTACCTCAGGCTTGTTTTTTGCCGCGTTTTAGATTATTCAAACATTTAAAAATTTCGTATTTGCGAGTTTTTGCGATTTTTGAGCTCAGTTTTTGGATTTTTGGCTCAGTTTTTGAAGAAAACTTGCCCAGTTTTTCAAAATTTTCTGAGTTTTTACAAAACTCCTGATGTGGATCGCAAAAGTTCTTTTAAAAATCACTATTTGAAGGCAAAAATGGAAAGAAATAGTGACTTTTGGCCCAAAAAGAGCAAAATTTTCTTAGATCAGTCATTTTTAGCATAAAATATTTGATAAAACAATGAAAATTCGGGCACTTTACTAATTTTTAGATGTTGCCAAATCTGAAAATTTCGTATTTTTGAGTTTTCGCGTTTTTCCTCAGTTTTTGGACAAAAATTGGCTCTCAGTTTCGGAAATTTTGGCAAAAAACAAGCCTGGGAACTGAGTACTTCAAGAAAAAAAGAATTTTGTCAGAAGTGGGATTCGAACCCACGCCCTCAGAGAGGACTGCGACCTGAACGCAGCGCCTTAGACCACTCGGCCATCCTGACATCCTTACTAAGAATCAATCGTTTACAATTATAACTTTTCAAGAAATAATTTCCAACACCTTTCAAGAGTGTAGAATATAGAAATCCTTTGATCACACTGTTGAAAGTCTTTGGAGATTGCACAAATTTATGCCCAACTATGCCACTTGATCTTTTATTTCCTCTCTTTGTATTGTAATTTATATGTCTCCTTTTCTCTATTTTCTCTCTTTTAAATCTAAAATTGAAGTTTCTTGACTTTATTCTCTGAAGCAGATAAAGCTGTCTAAATTTAAAGCAGTTATTGCCTCAATTCCGAAAAATGCATTTTCTCAATTCTAATATCGATGATGACATTACTGTACTGGTAAAATACATGGGCACAGGAATAATTCATCCAACTATTACTCTTATCTATCTCGTGGTTTTGAAAATGAATCGTGAATATATAAAACAAGGAAAAAGATTCAGACTTTCCGAATATTATCTACACACCAAAAGCTAGATGAATGTATGACACCATTTTGAAATCAATAAAGAATAATAATTTCTAATGGTATGATTCTTTCCTGTAGCCTTAAGGATGCAGCTAAGTGATTCTGTTTCTTTGTCATTTAGTTTTCTCCCAATTCAATGTCAAAATCAAATCCGTCATTTTATACCCTTTTCTCATCTTCTCCACTCCATTACGATAATATATGTTACCCCCTCCTATATTTAAAGTTTTTGTTTGCCCATGTACCATTGAACTTTTAAAGTTTATCTTATTTTCTGTCAGAATAAATTGTAACTAAAAATTATTACAAAAGAGAAAGTGAGATAACAATGAATGTTGAAAAGTTATCTTATAAACTAATTTTCAAGGACTTTTAGAAATGGAAAGAATTGAATATAAGTTGAAAAACTTAAAAATGGAATATTTTTTAATATGTATATCTATATCTAATATTAATCCTCGAAAAAGAAAATTATAGACTTAACTAGGCAAAAGTCTATTTATCCAAAGACATTTTTTATATTAAAATATTTTATCAGGTCTTTACCCAAAATTTTCAAAACTCTTTTAAAAACTCAAAGTTTTACCTGAAAACCTTGGATCATAAATATATATCTTTTCCATGTCAAATGTCTTTCTAATTAATAAATAACTTTCCAAGCCTGAAGTCTAAAGAGTGCTTGCTTTTCTTTGCAAATAGGTTTTCCTATTTTAATGGATTGCAAGATGGCATGGAAACAGCTCAGAGTAAACTCCCGCAAAATGAACGTTTTTGGCTTTAATTCGAGAATGACACATCTAAAATGGTGTTTGATTGTATAAAGAAGTTATTTGAGAAACTTAATCCACTCAAAGAATCAAAATAAGCTTCCTCTTTTTAAAATTTATTTTTGTGTAATGAAAATTATGAACACTGACATTTATCTCTCTCTTTCTCTTGCAAAATCAAAACAATAACATTGACTGTCCTCTTTTCATTGGCCAAAAAAGAGCGGCAAATTATGATTGACCTTAATCATTACACAATGTGTAAAATTTTTTAAAATTCCTCCTAATCTAGAGCTTGCGAGGAAAGCCAGTTTGAGTCATTCAGTCAAAATATTTGAATTTTTAGAGTCAAAACATAATCCTTTTTCAATTAAGAAGAGTCATTCATGGAATTTGGTCTTCTCGCGGATCTTTAATGATAAGGAGTGTAACGTTTTCTCAAATTAAAGACTTGCAAGTAAAAAGTAAGGTGTACTCATAAAAATAAGATATTTAAACTGTCTAGATAATTTTAAAACATATTAAAAATTATTGAAATGGATTATCAAAAATTTGCATTCTTCAAAACGGTTATTGAATTCATATTTAATAATTGCATGACTTTCACATTCCATGATTTTCCTTCTCCTCTACATATGCTTTCAAGAAATATTTGAGCACAGAATATAAGCTGTTTATTTGTTTTTGAGAAGGACAAAAAATTTGGCAATTCGCTGTGAGGCAAAATAAAAGTTCATCAATGTAAAGTCTCAGAAACAAAGTATGTTGATATTCATTTCATCTATAGGAAAGAAACCCTGCTTGTACTCCATATTCTTATGTCATTCTTTATATGTACACAAAATTATTTATAAAACTAGATTACTATACCAAGTGTTGTCTCCTGTCTAGTCAGATCCAATGTCAAGATTGATTAATTTGATTAATTGATTGATTTGCACTCTTTCTCACAAAAGTATGAGATTCAGATTTACAAGAAAACTATAATATACTCTAGGATTCTATTATGTAAAAAGGTCAGTTAAAAGAACTTAACTGATTTTCCATGAGAAAATGGACCTTTATTATATAAGTTTTGGAAAAATTCAGTTTTTGCCGTATATTTCATTGACTGATTTGGAGACTGTAAAATGTTCGTCCAAATGATTTTATTCTCATTTTGGATTTGCAATGGAGAGTAAAAATGAGTCCCATAAAATGAACCAGTAAGAAATTTGTCGATTTCTCAAAATAATGTAATCAATATATGGACTAATCTTGACTGAGGGTCTACCCTAAAGTTAAAATTCTCCTCTTAAAATTGAATGATTTGTTTTAAACTGACAAATTTTTAACTGGTTCCTTTTGTGGGACTCATTTTTACTATCCACTACAATCCCAAAATGAAAATAGAATCATTTGGTTGGACATTTTAAATTCTTCAATTCAGTTAATTAAATATAGAGAAAAAATCAAATTGTCGCAAAAAATGATAACGAAAATGATACCTACATATACATTTCAGTTTTATAACTATAGTCATCTTTAAAAATCCATCTTTGGCAGAATTTTTACAATGTTAGGTGCCTATAAAATGACTCTGTGCAAATTGTAAAAGATGAAAAGTGTTTCAAGTACTCAAATTGGTTCAAAAAAGTGACTCATCTTTCTATATCCATTTTATGTTCCTGTATTTGTAAAAGCAAATCTAATATCGATTATTGAAAGGATTCAATTTAACATATGTCCTGCTTTCTTTGCTTGACTCAGATTTTCTCTGTACTATTCAGACTTTGATATTGGATAGAAATTATGCCAATTCTCTTTTACTACAATCACATCTTGCTTTAAAATTCTGGCTAAATTATGACAAGCTGATCCTAGAAAAATGAGTGAAAAACGGATTTCTCTGATCTGGTTTGGGAACTTTTTAAATTCTGGTCTAGGACTAGAAATAAAATATCAATTTTTCTATAAATAAGCAAAAGTCCTTTGATCAAGCGAAATAAGAACTAAACTCTAATCAGTATCAGTTATGGAAAAGTGCACAAAGAATTTTCTTGCAAATAATGCCCAGAATTTTCTTGAGAGGCTTGTAGACCAATTAAACGCCTAGTAATCTTATAATTTGATTTTTTTACTCTTAGAGCTCAGTTTTGGATATTTTCTCAGTTTTTCATAAGAGCTTTAGCCATAAAATAATGGTTTTGTAACAAAAATATGCAAGTTTTGTTCAATTTCATGATACAGAGACAAATTTTTCCGGCCAAAAAATTTTTGCACTTTTTCTCAGTTTTCAGAAAAAATCCTTAGTTTCGGAAAAAGCCTGATTGTTAATAACGTTTAAAGATAACTTCCGTTGACCAAACTTGTCAAAAATATTCCAATATTAATGATAATATGAGGTGCCGCAACGGACTTTGACAATTAAATTTTTTGTGTAATTCTGAGAAAATAGCGTTTCAGATTTTCAGTTATGTTGTAATTTCCTTAAAATTCCTATCTTAACTCTCAATTTCCGCATAGGAGAAAATAAATAATTGATATTTTTGCCAATGAAAGATTAATATAAACTACAATTAACTAACGTGGTCTTTAAAAAATCACAAATTTACTAATAATTTCCAAAGTCCGTTGCAGCACCTCATTATCATTTCCTACATCGCATGACAAATACATTTTGTCCTAATATAGAAAATTAGTTCTGAACAAATGTAAGGAATAAATATTTTAATATCATAAAAGTGATAGTGCATGTCTAAGAATGCCAAGTATTAGTGGAGGCAGACAAATTGTAACAAAATTACTTTTTGTGGATGCTCCATCTTCTAAAATTTATCTTGTTATTTAGGCAATAAACATAACAATTACAACTAAAAATCTTAGTTTGTACGCCAATTGACTTGGATATTTACCCAGCTTCTTTACATGCTTCCAAAAAGTCATCATAAATTGTTTAATAAATATTTAAAAATATTGTCATGCTTCAAAATTGAAATTTGAAAATATGTCAAAATTGTCAAACTTTTTCTCAATTTAGGTTAAAAATGAGTCAAATTTTCCAAAAAGTCAGCTTCATGAACGCATAAACTCAGAAATACAATTTTTTTGTATTTTAACCAGTCTAAAAATAAAAAGTGTCAACAAAATATGAGCAAAATTTAGGACACCTATGACCTTGCTTAAAACTTCTAGATTGATTTCTGTCATTATTAGGTTATTGAGAATTCATATGATATTTTCTCATGGTTTCTTTCACAGACTTCTATTCCTTATTGTGGCTTGAGAGTGTATGATTAATGAAACCTACTTGAAAAGCATTATTGGGAAAATATTAGATACCATTGTGAAAAGACGAGAATTTATTGATTAAAGATTGTGGTTTCGTACTATGTAACTAAAGCGATTGGAAAAAACCATCAATCCAAGTGAATAATGCAGCTTTACTACTGGTTTGGAGAACTAGAAAAAAGCCCAAAAATTGTGCAAGTGAGGTGAATTTATGTATTCCCACATGTGAAGCTTGCCTATATCTCACCTGAAAAATTGTTCAAAGTAGATAATGGAGCTAAAAATACACTTAAGGATGGGAATGCTTTTAAGACTCCAAAATAGCCAGCAAAATATAAGGAAAAATTCTTAAGATTATAAGAATTAAAAATCAATCCATTTTCTTTTGCAAGATCAGTTGAATGCTTTTTATGATTCTTTTAACTGTAAGAAGGAATTGCTAATTTTGTGACTTTGTTTTTGCTTTTATTCTTTCCGCTCATCCATCCCATTTTCACAAACAGTCACAGCATAGTCAAATATGAAATGATAGTAATAGCTAAAGTAGCATTTTTCAAAACCCAGGGCTCAATTCTCTTTTAGACCTATCTATTCCATTTCTTCTTACATTCACAACAGAGCCACAAATGAATAGTTTTTTTACCCAACCAGGCTTTTTTTGACAAACATTTTGCCAAAACTGAGCGCCGATTTTGTGCAAAACTGAGATATACAAAATTTCTAGATTTCGGAACTTTCAAAATTTTTACTCTTATGTAGTAAAATTTCGAAAAAATGCCAAAACACTTAAATTTTTGAAAAACTCAGGTCAAATTTTTTCAAAACTGAGCAAAGTTTTCCGAAACTGAGCAAGTTTTTTTAAAAACTGAGCTGGAAAAAATGCCAAAACTGAGAAATACGAAATTTGTAGATATTTTAAGCATCTAGATGGTGTCAAAAAAAAGCCTGTGTATGTATGAAACCACAGCTTTTCATGCACATTTTATTAATAAAATGTTGATTCTATTGAAAGAAAATGTCTTCCAATTTTTGATTCATGTTTTACATTTTCAAAAAGTTTTATAAAAGCAGAGATTTTCGGAAAAGTTATTTTGGCTCTTTGAAAAAAGTGATGCGCCTTGTTTGTTGAATTACAAATAGACCATAGCACTTGTGATGTTCTAATTAGAATTTTTAGAGTCCAAAATAATTCCAATTTGAGATCCTGTCCAAAAAGTTTTCAAAAAAGTCTTCTCTGCCTCACACTTTTACTCCAAAGTTGGCCCAAAATTCACTCATTTTCCTTCTTTTCACTGAATTTTTCAAGTTTAATTCTCAGAACCTCTCCTAAAGGTAGACTCTTATCAGCAAGGATGTTAATTTGTTCTTTCTGACTGGATACCATCAGTCATCAAGTGAAAGAACATTGTTTAGGACAAGGAAAAAGATATGTGTACTTTGGAGGCATATCAAATTCAAAGGATCTTTAGAGAGTACTGTGAAAGATGTCAGAAGTGCCCAGGTCTCAGGTTCACATAAATTGTTGTTCTCTTTCTTGTCATTGTCCTCAAGAATCATAATTTACCGGCTGCTAGACTGGCCAAAATGTGTATCAATGGAATATTTAGACTAGTAAAAGTTTATAGATGTACCCGGATCTCTAGTTCACATAAATTGTTTTTAGCCTCCTTGTCATTGTTCTCAAGAATTACAGGTTGAAGGCTGACAGACATGCTAGATCTCTGACATTATTCAATTTAAGCATTATACAAGGTAAATGAAAGGATATTGATCAGATGGCAATGGGTACTAGGTCTGTTGGCAAGGAGTATTGGGTTGGGTGGTGGTTTCAAGGGGTATTGGGTTGGGTAGCAAGGATGTCAAGGGGTACTGGTTTGGGTGGCAAGCACTATTGGGTCAGGTGTTAAGGATGTCGAGGGTACTGGGTTGTGTTGCAAGAGTGTTAAGGGATATTGGGTTGGGTGGCAATGGTGATGAGTGTCATTGGGTCAGGTGGCAAAGGTCTCAGTGGGTATTGGGTCAGGCGGCAAGGGTTATTTTGTCAGGTGACATGGGAGTGGCAAGGGTAATCAGTTGGGTAACAATCTGTGACTGTCTCAGAACTTCATGTATGTTGTAACATGCATCCTCTCATGAGCACAGGGTTCTGGATTCCAGTCCTTGTTCCTACAAAGAATGGTTAATGAGTCACAAATCAAATTGTATTTTCCCTTAAGTCTCCCTTTAACTTCTATGAAATTTCACATAAAATTGAAATTTAGATTAGAATATTGGATTTCAATTTTCTTTCCTTAAAATGTATGGGACCAAATTTTTTTGGACAAAATTTACTGGAATCGAATTTACTGAGACCAAATTTACTAGACTACTTCTGGGACAAAACTTTCTGGGACCAAACTTTCATGGGACCGAACTTTCTGGACCCCATTTTAGACATTATAGAGCAATTTACACATACTGGAAATTCCTGTAAAATTAAGGTACCCATATATTTCCAGTTTTACATATAGATGGGTATACCTGGTGTCCAAAAGTGAAATCTCTGAACGACTCTTGGTCCAGAGCGATAGGGGAAATTTCGAGCCTACATTTTGGTACCTATGAATGTATCTTGATACCAAGGACTTAAATTTGGCCCATCAGCATCTGAAAATGAATATTTTTGAAGAAATGAAGGATTTTCTCAATTTCTAGGCTAATTTGAGAAACATTGAAAATTGACAAAATCCTTCATTTACCCTAAAAATATTCAATTCCATGGGCTTATGGGCCATATTTAAGCTTTTGGTAACAAGATACATTGATAGGTACCAAAAACAAGGCCTCAAAATGCCCATTGTGCTCTGGAAGATCAGTCGTTCAGAAATCCCTTAAAATGGCATATTTGTACATAAACTCGGCAAAAATTGAAAAGCTTAAAAATTTGAAATTTTTATGTTTCAAAACTGCCCGAAATATTGAATTTTTTCACAAGAATGAGAAGAAAGTACGTAACATTTTCCCTAATTTTGGTCAAATTTGTGAAAAACTCTGACAATTGTTCAAAAACTTTGCCAACTTTAAAAACAAAAGTATTTTTTTGCAAAAATGCCAAAACTCAAAGACACGAAATTTTTATGGTTTTAAACAGTCTTAAAATTGTAAAGAAAAAAGCATGACTGATCCCTACTCCTGATAATCAAGACTTTAAATCTTGTATCATAAATTAACATTTTGCTTGCAAAGCCCCGCCTTTTCAGAGAATGAAATTAAAGAAAGGAGTCATGATATGATTTGTTAATTTCATGCCACTCAAGATATCACTTCTCAGGTATCCTCAAAGAAACTGTGAGTGCTACACATATATTCTGGACTTCGCCAAAATATTGCAACTTTGTGTATTTACCCAATAACGGATCTTTTCAAAAATACACTAAGGCTTTTTTCTCGACATCCTTAAAAGACCTAAAAATTTCGTAAATCGCAGTTTTGGCGTTTTTTAAGTTAAGTTTTGGAGGAAGCAGTATCAGTTTTTGATAGAATTTACTCAATTTTTGAAAAACTTTAAGAAAAAAGAAGTTTTCCGGGCCTAAATATTTCATGTTTCTCAGTTTACCAATTTTTCTGTTTTGGGGAAATTTTGTCGAACAGAAAGTTTGGGCGACACCCTAAAAATTGTATACACACTGACATCAATTTAAAACTTTGAAAGTCAATAAATGAGGTGGCCCAGCGGACTTTTGAAATTATCCAAAATTTTGTCATTTTGGGGTCCCACAATTTTTAAGTGTAGCATAAACATATCTCTTACCAGCAAAAAGAATTTTCCAATTATCTCTTTTCTCCTATGCGGAAATTGAGATTGAAGAAGGCATTTTCAATGAAATTACTACATAACAGAAAATTTGAAACACTGTTTTCTCAAAATTTCGCAAAATTCTTAAATTCAAAAGTCCGTTCGGTCACCTCAAATATCAATCTTTAATCCTACGTTCATGCTTCCTTTGAAAACATTTGACCAGGTTGTGAAATTTGCTTGTCTGGAAAATTCAAGATAATTCATAGAGGATATTCTTTATGCATGACATTTTATTTTATGCCCTATGCAACTGTCAAACAACTGAACTTGCAACTTTTGACAAGGGAAAGAAGAAATTCAAAATTTTTCATTTTAATGGAATAAGTGCTTTTGATAACTTCTATCACAAATATTGGTTTGCATGAATTGGCGATTGAAAGTTGAAAAGTTTATGGATACTTCAGAATATGTCACTCTCAAGACAGAGGGGTAGCTTGACTCAAAAAAATGAATATTAAAACCTTTTAAAGTTTATTTAGAAACTCAAAATCAATTTAAAGATAATTTGCAAAAGATAATTTTTACAAATAAGTAATAGAACAAGAAGAAAATGAATATTTCGTTGTCCATTTTTAATATGTTTTGCACAAGAACTTAAAATATGCAATTTTTCATTTTAAGGGAACATTAAGTATGTATAAGATTAACTTATTTTCAATTCAAGAAACACTATTACAGGGGTCTCTTGATTTAAAGACATATTTTCAGCTCAAAAAAGGTTTCATGTATTACCTCCCGATAAACATTTTCTCAGTTTAACAACATTTTCAGTGCATCCCAAATGTGTCATTACATCGAAAGACCCCTGTATATTTCTTTTAGTCTGCCATCAAATTATAAAGAATCTTTTAAAAGTAAAGTTTCCAACTAGTCTTTCGGAAGTGGTGTGTGTAGATGAGGCAAAGGACAAGTGCATGAAATGAAATGATGATTTTGGTTGACAAATGATAAAGGAAAGTCAAAGTGGCATCTCTCAGAAATACAGGAATTTAAATTTCACAAGAATCTCGTACGTGGTGTAGACATAGATCTAGGGAAATAAAGAAAGAATTAGAATCTGTGAATATTATCTTATCCTTGAAGCTAGAAGTGTAGAAGATTACATTTTGGAATAAGTTTCTACTGTAATTCCAAAGTGGCATAATACATTAATTTAGCTTCAAGGATATGGCAACTATTTACAGATTCTGTTTTCTTATCCTATTGCTTGTTTGCCCAAATCAAAGTTAACACCACATTATCCATGCAGCCCTCATGGCTGACTGACTGACTACATGAGTTACTTTCCAGGAAAATGTTTGCTAGTGAATTATCAAGATCAAGAAAAATGCTTCCTCTACTCAGAAATTAGTCAACATTTATCACTATCTTGTAATCGGATGAAATATTTCTACTTCAAATAAGGCCAGAGGTTAGGTCACTCTAATTAATCTTGAAACACTCTCAAAATAACATTTTCAGGCATTCCAACGAACTTTGAAAATAACTCAAAAATTGAATTTGTTACTACTTTTATATTTAAGCCCATTACTTTCTATACGTTTTCCAAAAAAGTAGTATTCCAAACATTTTTCAATAAATGAAATGAATCTTCCAAATATATATCTATTTTTCGTTACATGAAATTAGTTCTCCAAACATTTTTTGAGTAAATAAAGGTGGCTGTTCAAATATTTTCTTGAAAAAGAATTAGTTTTTCCAAGCATGTGAAAGTCTTATGCTCAACTTTATTCAAAAAGGTGCTTAGGGGTTAATTTGATTTTATTCAATTCCAAAATGAAAAGATCAGACATGTTTTTGAAAGACAAGTTGAAGAGTTGAGAGTGAAATTTTTTCTTTTTCGTTTCTTTTTCTCCACCTACGAGATTTTCTCACAAATGGAAACAAACCATGAAGAGGGAAAGAGAGAGAATAGAATTAACAAATGAAAACTTTTAAAAGGGTGGTGGAAAACACAAACAGACTCAAATCTGCTTGAATATACAAGAGGAAAATTTCAATGAGCACCTCTAAGGGTAATGAGTTTGTGCAGATTAACAAGTTGCACAAAATGTCTTTAAATGAAACAGTCAAACACGTTCTTCTCTTGGTATGGTATGCCTCTAGAAAAGTTCTAAAAAAGTTCTAAAAAATAATGAGCTTGGACTGAATCAAAGTAATTTTAGGATACACCTAAGGCGGTTTTGACTATTTTCTGAGATCAGTGTCAAGAGAATTTGCTGTTTTGAAAAAGTTGCTCAATTTTATGGAAATTTTGTCACAAAATTTAGCTAAAACTTTCAAATCTTGTCTGAATCTAAGTCCCATTTCCCACAAAACAACTATCCCTAGGAGCATTTAGACAAGACAAAAATGCATTTCCTTAATATGGTATGACCATTTCCTTTCATCTAAAAATTCCTCGCAATTTTCATCTGATTAGATTCAGATTTCATCCACTTCACTTCATTGAATAAGGAGCAAGCAGGCAACAGATGTGGACATGGAGTAAAATTCAAGAGAGGGTTTGACCTCACACCACACCCGCTTGAAAATTTGATGTTTGATCAAGCCAGTTTTCAAACAGAGTTCGTTTCAATCAGTAGCGCCACTCGATGATTAGTTCTTCAAGGTGGCCCTACTGATGGAAACAAACTCTATAAAATAATAATTAAGCATTTGGTTCCTTAATCCGTATTTACATGCGGTCAATTTTTACACCGTTTCTTTTTCATATGCATTGTGCTTATATACAAAAAAAGCAATGTACCACCACCTCATGTGTTTAGGGGTTAACCGTCTAACCGCCGACGACCAAAATTGGTCGCTATGGAAAGTACGGAAAAATCATGATAGAAAAGGAGTATCTAAAAAACTCTCGGCGTTCAATGGGTTAATATCAATTAAATTGACTTTTTTCAACAAATTTTAAGAAATGCTTTGAAGAAATCACATTTCCTCAAATCTCAAATGTGAAAGAGGTGGCCGATTTTGAAATAAAATGGTCAAAATAACTACCCAAAAAAACAAGTATGATGAAAGCTGGGGTGTATTGAGGATGAATGTGAGAATGTGTCCAACTAGTCCCAAGTTATTGCAAAACAATCATGATTAGCATTCAGAACAGAATTTCAAACTTTCTTTCATATTTGGCAAAAATATGATTTTGAAATTATTTGAGTGAAACAATAGCAGCTTGGATCATGGAATTTGTGGCAAGGGAGTTACTATTATGTGAAAATGAAAAATATTCCGGAACACCTCAAGTCAAGTGTGAAACTGCTATTAAATTCTCTATTTCACGTGTAAGAAATGCAATCTTATAAAAATTTCGTATTGGTGGAATAAAAAGAGGAAGTATTTTATCAAATCAAATAAAGTAGTTGCAGTTATAACATGAAATGAAGTTTTCATCGATCCAAGAACATTTTTCTATGCAAGCATTTTTCTGAAACAATATTTATTAAAATCTGAAGATGAGCCAAATGACTCTTTATAAAGTAAAGTATACAGAAGAGAAAAAATGTTAAGTTTTTATTTGGAAATTCATTTTACACTCTTTTTTCTCGTGAGCATCAGAATTTTTGGTGAAGATCAATATGCTCATTTTTTGGCCGAAGATAGGTTTCATATAATGTTTAGCTGATGCTTATTTTAGATGAAAATGCTATTTTAATAGTCAAAAATTTCCAATTGAAGGCTTGAAAATATGCTTACTTTATGCTAATTTTTCTGAGAATCGAAGGCTTCTGATGCTTATAAGAAAAAAGGGTGTATGCTTTCATCAATTCTTTAGAAGATGCAAATCAACGATCTATCAATAAAATTATAACCCAAGGGTAAAGATCCAAAAACTGCATTATTTCAGTGCAACAACCTTATTATTTTCACCCCTAAAATTGATTGTGACCCTACATCCTTCTAAACTAATTTCTTGTCAGTTTATCTAACTTGGGGGCTAAAAATGACTAAGAGTGTAAATGTGAAGATGGTTTATCCAATATGATTAATGGTTAAATTCCGGAAATGATTGAGACGATTTTCACGACGTTCCTCTAATGATCATGATTTTGTTAGCTACTTCTTGAAGGTAGGGTTTTGTAAGGGAAATTTAGTAGATGATACAAGTAAAAATGCTGCAATTGTCATGAGTGAAACAAGTTGCATAGTTGAAACTAATTGAATTATTGAAAGTTGATTTGTCTTTTAATTGAAGACCAGGTTATGAAAAAAGAAGATTTTATTTGACTTGCAACTCTCATCACTTCTCTATTTTCTGTATCAAAATCTGAGAACAGTTTCTAGGAAGATAATTCAAAATTCATGAGTTAAATCAGCTGAAAATGAATGGAGTACGTATCATGAAAAATGTGCAACTTATTCATAATTGTTACAAGAACAATATTTTTCTTACGAAAGCATGTCTCAAAACGAAAAATCAAAGTGTGTGGTTATCATGTGAGGAAATATTTTAAATTGATGAAATTACTTGATCGATCATTAGTTTTTTAACGGAGGGGATTATAAGATACTTTTTCTTCCGTCTTGGAAAGCACCCTCTTTTTCACATAATAAAAGCTATAATCATTTCATCAATTAGTCCTAACTGTAGAAAATTTATTATTACGTCTTAATATTTCAAACTTCTTGAACAAATGATTATCCAGTTTCAAGTTTCACTCCAAATTAGTTACCAACATTACCATTTTCACTAATGCTCCGCATGAGACTGATCAATTTTGGGTTTAAAATTTTAAATTGTAATGTTAACAAGAACAAAATTACACGAAAACATTTAGGTGAACCTGTTATACTTTGGTATTACACCTATAAATTCACACCCGAAAATTCATCCTTTTTATGCAAAGCATCAGTAAAGTACTTTGCAAAAAGGTGCTGTTAATAATCTTTGAAAAGTTCCTTGAATGTATAAAACTCATTCTAAATTCCTCCAAAAAGTGCACTTCCCAATTTGCATTACTTTGAATGGGATTTTCTCTCCAGCTCCGTATTTATTGGAATTTTAACCTTTTAACATCTCTTCTAATCTCTCTTAGTAACAAAGACTATCATCAGGTCTATCTACTACTGCATCTGTCTCAAATTGGATGATGTAAAAATCACTAAGTTTTTTGACAATGCTCTTTTTTTAACAAATTTTACTAATAAAGATGTTCTAAGATTAAAATTTTTGCATAAATGAGGCGTCCTAGCGGATTTCGGTGATAAGCAAAAAATCTTAAAATTCTGAAAATTGCATTTTAAGTTTTCAGTTTACTCCATAAAACTGGAAAATTTCAACATTGTTTCCTTCATAGCGGAATTT
>JAOWAT010297509.1:0-16187 GCA_028571025.1 Longipedia americana
ACAGATCAATCATGATATTTCACTTGCAGATCAATCATAAGATATAACATGCAGATCGATCATGAGATGTCACATGCTATTACCGTTACCGGACCCTGGGGGGCCCCAAATAACTAAACAAGTTGGATTTTTCAGGAGTTTTATTTTGGCGCCCCGACTCAGTCGAAGCCCAGTTTACCCACTGAACATACAATACTTTCGCGGAATATTCAAACCAAAAGCCCGCGAACGCTAATTTACAATATGATTTACGCAACCTCTCTACTCCGTCTCGCTTCAGGCTTTCTGGATCCTTCTTCTTGTCGCCTTGACACTATCCTGTCTTTCCAGTGGTTGGCTACACTGCTGGAACCGCGATCGCCGCTCTCGCCCTTTCGCCCTTAGGGTCTCCAGCCCCGGTATGCCCCAGCCCCTCGTTTCGCCCACTCCTATTCCGAATGATAACTACCCGCCAGCTGAGGTGCATAAGATTTTCTTGAACTCTCTATCAAATCGTGAGTTAATAACAAAAGGAAATTTTTTACTTGCTAATTCTTTTTATGATACCGTCACCCGGGGTAATTGTGGCCAAAATAGAATCGTTGCAACAATTGCTGGTCGAAATAGACTTTTTGACTCTAAAACTTATAGGTTTCGCCGAAATTATTAAATTTTTGGTACCGTAAAATAGGGTGACTTGGGTCCCCCAACTACAATTTCGATTTTTAACCAAACTTCAACTGTTGCAACCATTTTTGATAAAGTAAATTTCTGAACCTTATTTGTGAATTTTATAAAAATTGCCAATTCTTAATAGTAACGTGAAGTGGGGTGACGTGGGACTCCCAACTAATATCTCGATCTTTGACCAAACTTCCTTGTTGTCCATTTTTGATAGAAGTACATTTCTGAACCTTATTCGTAATTTTTATGAAAATTGCCCATTCTTTGATACCGTCAAATAGGATGACTTGGGACCCCCGACCAATATCTCGATTTTTGACAAACCTCAACTGTTGCAACCATTTTTGATAGAAGTAAATTTCTGAACCTTATTCGTAAATTTTATGAAATTTGCCCATTCTTTGATACCGTCAAATAGGATGACTTGGGACCCCCGACCAATATTTCGATTTTTGACAAACCTCAACTGTTGCAATCATTTTTGATAGAAGTAAATTTCTGAACCTTATTTGTAAATTTCATGAACTCTGCAAATCTTTTGACGGTAACGTCAAACCTGGCACTTTCGAACCCGTCTAAACGAAATTTCAGATTGTAGCCTAAATTCTTTATCATAAATAATAATCCACAGTCCTTTGTAAGCTACCGTCGTAGGTGGCAACTCTGACCCCTAAAGCCCCTCTTACTAATCATATTCTGAGACTGCATCCAAGTGATCCCCAATTTTATTTACTTTCTCGCTTTAAACTGCCTTAATCAACCTGATATTATTATGTTTTTGTCTTTTGAATTTTCTTTTTGGCGTTGAATCAGACGACGCGGGGACTAGAAAGACCCAACTTGTCTGTCGTCTCAGAATATATCAATTAAACATTGAATACTTCTAATTTTCTATTCAGATTCTAACAGACATTTTTTATCACCACAACTAACGAATTTTTTAACAATTTTATCAAATTTTTATTTCTAATCTTTGTACTTTCATCAATTTTGTCACGTTATTTTTTAATGCACCCCCTCAACATCTTCTTCATACTCTCCTTTCTCTGCTCTCAAATGTTCTAAAACAAAGTCTTTTACACCCGGAGGGCGTCCATCCGCATCATTTTTTTCCTTTCTTTCCACTCTTCTCTTCTTTTCGGCCGGCATCCGGCTCCGATAACGTTCTTTCCGTTTCAAACGTCGATTTTCATGCACTGCCAGCTTACGCGCCGCTTTGAAATTCAGATATTGTTCTGACTCTCTGTCTTTTCGATTTAGAACGGAGTAAGCGGCTCTCATCACATCCATGTTGGGCTTTTTAATGGGCTTTTCGCCTTTTTCTGCTTTGATTTCGCCCTTGTCTATCTTTTCGTGTAATTTTTGTTGCTCTTTTTTGAGGTATCTTTTCACCCCGGGGGTGATTTGACCGTTTCTCCTCTTTCTTTCCAGCTTTATAAGACGCCGTTCGTGCTTGGAATCGTTGGCGTTCCAATAAGCCTGTTCCAGCTCTTGATCGGTCATACCCCAGATTCTGGCGTGAATCGCCTTGGTTTCCTCCACTTTTTGTTTTTCTTCGTCGGTCTGCCGACTCGCCCCATCAGCTTGTTCGCCCAAATCGTATCCTCTATCCTCTCTTCCTCTCACACGGTCGGTCTGCCGACTCGCCCCATCAGCTTGTTCGCCCAAAACGTTGTCTCTAACCTCTCTCTCTCTCTCACAGTCGGTCTGCCGACTCGCCCCATCAGCTTGTTCGCCCAACTCGTCCTCTATTTCCTCCCAAATTTCCATCTTGACCACCGGATTATCAATATCCGCGACCTCCTCATCATCTTGGAAGCGTTCTTCCGCCGGGAGATTGAACTGTACTTCGCCCGTGACGTTTTGGTCGCCGGTGTCTTCCGTTTTGATTGTCTTTCCCATCATGTAATCCTCCTCCATCATGTCCCACTCCGATCGGCGATCCCGTTCCGTTTCCGCCTTCTCGTAATCCCAGATGTGCATGGGCGCTTTGCTCTTCCGTTTTCGGCTGGGTTTAGCCACTCTAGCTTGAGAGGGCCACGGCAGGATCGGCAACTCGCCGATCGAGACTAAATCTACGGCGTCTCGATATAATATCTCGTGCAACGGCCGATTTTCTTCCTCCATGCCGTTTTGTTGGAATCTATCCAAAGCCCGGTAAGCGAGGAGCAAGTGGGGAATCCGGGCATCACTACAATAATATTGCAATGAGCATTCATCCACTTTGCGTGTTTTGTCCGTCCAGTAAAAATTTCTTTTGTTTTTTAGCGCCGGAAAACGAATCTCCGTGACGTTGCCGTTTCCGTCCCGTTTCAGCCAATCCGCTGGTAAAGCACTGGTGTCGTATCTTTCCAAATATTTCCTGCTCTCGTCCTTTCCTCCCACAATGATCCCGTAAAAGATCCCTTTCAATTTATATGCTATGTGGCACATAGAGCTTTTTAATCCCTCACATTGAAAGGGCTTTTTACTTCTCGGCACCATTCCACTCTCAATCTCTTTTTTGTCGGCGTATGGAAATTCGTGATCCCAATCCATCATGTATTTGTACACGTCCGCCGTGTCTAACGCCGTTGTGACGCCGTTTTTCTCCATTTCTGCCATTTCATCCCTCGTAAAAATTCCCATCACGATATTTTCATCCTCCATTCCTTTCAGAAATTCATCAAATAATGCGTGCCCTTCCGCTTTCAATCGCCAAAAATTGAAGACGTACACGTCTTGATTTGCAAAGCCGATTTGCCGAAACTTAGGCTCCAGCCCGCGAAATCCCGCCTGTTCCGTGTCGTACGTCCACAATTTCTCCTCCTTGATCCTCTTTTTGATCGTTTTTAACGCCGTTTTCATGACTGCAATCGAGCCGATTTGGAACGTTTTCGCCGACTGAAATGGCGTCGGCGTCGTCAAAAACACAGACTGATCCATATATTCCTGTAACGCCGAAATCGTCGTTTTTTGTTCAATTTTCCACTTTTTAGTTTCCATTTTTGTTGTTGTCGATTTTAAGATTTTGCACCAAAGACAGCTGTTTGTTGTTGTTACGTTCGACGCTTATATCAATCTTTTATTCACGAAACCTTTCTGTTCCGTTCGCATTTCAGGCTTTTTGGGACGACGCTGAGACTACGAAGCCTCAACTTGTCCGTCGTCTTAAAATTCTGGACATTTTTCCGTCAAGACTGTCATACCGTAAGGGGGTGTGTTTTGGGACACCGTTATAATTTTTAGATTCCTTGTGCTGTCAAACGTGCTGATTCTGCACCCCTGATTCGGAAAGTGAATTTATGAAATTTTATTTAGTCAAATTTATCATAATTTTAACCCTATCTTGTGTTAAAGTATTTTTCTGAACCTTTGACCTGAATTTTATGAAGTTACCAAAATTTTTCTTCTTAAAACACCGTCAATTAGGGCATATATGGACCCCGTGTAAATGCGAATTTGTGATCAGGATCCCTTTTAATAAATTTTTATTTAGTAATTTTCCGAACCTTTGAGTCATAAATTTTTTGAAATTTGTCAATTCTTTTCAAGATACCGTCAAACAGGATGACTTGGGACCCCCGACCAATATTTCGATTTTTGACAAACCTCAACTGTTGCAACCATTTTTGATAGAAGTAAATTTCTGAACCTTATTTGTGAATTTTATGAAAATTGCCAATTTTTGTTGGTAACGTGAAGTGGGGTGACGTGAGACCCCAATTAATATTTCAATTTCTAACCAACTTCACTGTTGCAACCATTTTTGATAGAAGTAAATTTCTGAACCTTATTCGTAAATTTTATGAAAATTGCAACTCTTGTTGGTAACGTGAAGTGGTGTGACATGAGACCCCGATTAAGATTTCAATTTTACAAAAAAATACCAAATTTCGCGTGATACTATTCAATAGGGTAAGTTTGAACCCCTAGCCTGTTCAATATCTGGATTCATATTTTGTTCTCTCTTGAAGTTTATGGAGTGACTTTTTGAACCTATCATTGTACTTGTGCCTTGTGGTGAACCCTGGGTTATGTTCTCTGTGACCTTATAAACCTGTCTTTACTTGAACCCTGATTTATTCCCAGTGCAAGACCTGTGGCTCATGAATGGCGAACCTTGGGTTCTGTCATGTACGACTTTATAAACCTGTCTTTCAATTTATGAACCCTAGGTTCTTTTCATACTTGTGACCTTATCTGGATAATATTTATATTTTTTGAAATTTATAGAGTGACTTTTTAAACCTATCATTGTACTTGAACTTTATGGTCAACCCTGAGTTGGAGTGACGAACCTTGGGTTCTGTCATGTATGACTTTATAAACCTGTCCTTCAATTTATAAACCCTAGGTTTCTTTCATATTTGTGACCCTGTCTGGATAATATTTCTATTATTTTTCTCTTTTTTATATTTTGTGGACCCTTCTAAATAATATTTCCATTCTTTTTTGATCATATTTTGATTTTATTTAATTAATACTTTAATCATGTCATTCAATTAACACTTTAATCAGGTCATAATTGTAATTTGATTTCTTTTTTCTATCATTGGTTTCTTTTTCCTTTCGAGTTCTTGGAGCTTTTTCTGGTCTTTTTGGCATCTTTGGGCTCTCTTGTTTGGAGTACTTCCACTTCCCATTCATCATCCGACTCTAGAATCACAATTTCTTCAGTCTCTGAGTTGCCTTCAATGTTTTCCTCTATTTCAGGATTGCCTTCAATCATTATCTCCTCTTCCTTTTTCTGAATCTCTTCTGCTTGAGCCACCATACTTTTCATTCTTTGTACCAGTCTGTTTCTTTCTTTCTTCAATTCCTCTGCTGTAACCGGGGTTTTTCTCTCACTTTTGGAGACAGTTCTTGGTTTTTTGCCATGGAGGGACGTTTGTATTCCTTTGGAAGCAGAGGGTTGTGGTCCTTCTTTGGATGTAGAGGGTTGTGGTTCTTTCTCAGGCTCTTGGGTCAATCTCACCCTCTTTGCTGGTATAATAACAGTCTTTTTTACTTGTTTTCTCTTTTTCATTCCACCGATGTTGAAGGGATCCGTATCATATTTTTCTTGTTCCTCTTTTTTCTTTTCCTCTTCTCTCTCTTTCTTCTCTTTTTCTTTCTTCTCCTTCTTTTCAATCTGCTCAGGTGTGGGAGAGAGTTCTTTAATGAAGTATCTGATTCTTCTTTTAGGGCCTCTCAAATGGGGTGGTATTCCCGTAAGAGCCTTGGTCTCTTCTTTGCAATATTCCACTAAAAACCCAATGGTAATTTTTTCCATGACATTGGCTCCTCTTTGAATCACTGTATTCCAACAAAGGTTCATTTGTTCATCGATTTGCTTAATTGCTTTCACTATCCATCTTACCAGATCTTCTAAACACATGATGCGTGTATCTATCAGGCTGTTCATGACGTCATCCCTGACTTCCTCTTCAAAGAATCCCACGAAGTGTACCAGATAATCATCCAATTTTAATCTTTGGCTTAAGAAGTGTCGGATGGCAGGGGCTATGGCTCCGGAAAATTCTCCAATACTGTGAGCATTTTCTGCTAGGCTTCTTGCCGTGTGGTTGATTGCCTGTTCGTACTCCTGTGTGAATCCCAGAAACAAGAACAATGAAGCTCTGTAATCAGGATTAGCGAAACGGTTCATTTTGGATTTGCTTTTTTCGTGTAAGTTCTTTTCGCGATTGACACACGTTGCCGTTTGGCGGAATTTGAATTGGCGCATTTCTTTTCCCGGAATCATTTCTTTCGATCAAATTCCGACTTCCTCCAGTTCGTACATTAAATTTATACGGTGGAAAAAGAAACTTTTTTATTTATATTTTCCCGTGTTTCTCGGACAACTCATGCTTCTCTTTTAGAATCATGTAGTCTGTTGTCTTAAATACTCGATGTTTTACGATGTTGCTCGAGTGAAATCTTTCAATAATCATAAATATACACATGTTTTTAAGATCTATTCTCTTATCAAATATGGCTATGCCTGTGGCATAAAATGAAGGAAATTGACACTCTTTTGTTCTTTTCGTATAGCTTATAATTTCAGATTTTTTAGCAATGTGTTTCAAAATTTTAATTTTTTGTTCTTTTTCATTTATCTTTTATCATCATTTATATTTCCCTTCTCCTTTAAATTTGGGATCTTGTCATCGATTTTCCCGTGTAGACCTCTCTAACCGTGTTGTAATCACCGCTTCTGTATCACTTCTCTTATTATACGAATGTGTCGCCCTCTATGATCAATTTTGTCTTTTGATCTTGGATACACACAAACCAGCGCCGTTTGAAAGTGGCTTCATGACTGAATTTCAATGTCTAATTCAAACAAAGGGAGAGATACGTGGTTTAAATTAAATTTTTTTTTGTGTTAAAGGGAGACTCACTTGACTTAAATTTTGTTCCATTAAGAGGAGGTTTACTAATTGACTCTTATTCGTGTAAAGAGAGACTCACACGATCTGACTTTTGTTCGTATTAAAGGGAGATCCATGTATGCTTTCATTTGTACTAAAGGGAGACTTATCTGATTTGACCTTTATTCATATTAAGGGAAGCCCCGCAATTTGACTTTTGCTATATTGAAGAGTTTGTGTGATTTAATCTTTATTCGTATTAAAGGGGAACTCACTTGAATCGACCTTGTTCGCATTGAAGGGAGCCTTTATGTAGTATGACTTTTGTTTGTATTAAAGGGAGACTTATATGATTTGACCCTTATTCACATTAAAGGAAAACTTTCTCAATTTGACTTTTACGGTATTGAAGGAAAATTCATGCGATTTGATCTTTGTTCATATTAAAGGGAGACTTACATAACTTATCAGATTTGATTTTATTCTTTATTTTTGAATAGGCATTAATGTAAATACGGATTTGTAATTGAATTCGGGTTATGTTTTTACTTCCAAGGTGATGCTTACATCAGATGCCCATCTTATATTCTACATTCTTTAGGTGCTGCTAAAATGGAAATTTCCTGATATCTTGATCCGCACTCATAACAGGGATCAATTTATTGACTCCTCTAATTAGATGATTTCCATTTGCTAGTCTGCATTTTACTACTCTAGTTTTTTGATCCACTGGGCTAGGGTATGTTTCTGCTATTATAGCTTTTTTCCAATATCCTCTTGGCAATCTCTCATCTATTATTAATACCATAGCTCCCTTGTTAAAGAAGGTTGTTTCGCTAGTCCATTTTGAATTGTGATGGAGTGTAGGTAGTAATTCTCTTTGGAATTGTTTCCATATGAGGTCAGTGAGTTCTTGTAACATGAACCATCTCTTTGTTAAAGCTTCCCCTGAGAATTCAATTGTGGGTGCCAGGGATTCAGCATTCCTTCCCATAATGAATGAATATGGTGTCAGGGTTTTGCCATCCTCTATGTCCTCCGTTACTTCGCATATGGGCCTACTATTAATGAAGTGTTCGCATTTTACAATTATTGTCTCTAATTCTGAGTGAGTCAACCTTGCATTTTTTAGTAGTGTTGTCATTGCTCTTTTTAAACTCTGTACAATTCTTTCTGTGAACCCATTCATTGAAGGAAGGTTGGGCACTGAAAGATCCCATTTGATATCAGGATATCTTCTCCTTAATTCGTATTCATCCAATTCAATGGGTATGAGTTTTAACATTTTCAACATGTTTCTGACCTCTCCTCTTGTTTTCTGAAATCCGGTCCCTCTATCGGAATAGATCTTTTGTGGTCTGCTTTTTCTAACAAAGAATCTATCTAATGCCATTTTTACATCTTCTGTCCCGGTAGTATTTACTATCTCGAAGTGTACTCCCCTGAAAATTGCGTCTGTACAAACCAAGATGTGTTTTAACACAGCCCTTTTTCCTTGTTTTACTTCTATGGGCCCCATCATATCTATACCTACATTTGCGAAGGGGTACCATACCGAGTCTTTAAGAGGTAGTCTGAGGGCTGGCAATGGTCCTGTAGTTTGGTTTTGTATTCTTGCAATTCTTTCCCTACAAGGTATGCAACCTTGGCACAATTTTCTACACTGCATTTTTCCATTCAGCATCCAATAAGTTTTTTGTAAATCACACAATAGAGTTTTGGCTCCTCCTATGTGTTGTAACTCTTTCTCATGATGGGTCTGTATAATGATATTGCCTATTTCGCTTTTTGCCTGTATCAATATAGGATTAGCCTCTCTCAATTCCAGATGAGGTGAATGGTGTGCTATCCTGGATGATATGCGAATTAAACCATTTTCGTCCAAGAAAGGGTTCAATCTGATGTATTCAGACGTTTTGTTAACTTTACCTTGTTCCAACATTTGCAAATATAATTCTGGAAACATCTGGATTTGACATAATCTCATCAATTGAAGATATCCTACTATCCTTTCCTGAGGTAGTAATGGTACTATGGCTTCTTCTAGGCTAGGTGTATATCTGTTAATGAAATAATGTGTATTCTTCTTTTGTATCTTTTGTTTAAGATCCACTTTTATTGGAGTGACTACGTTCTTTCTGTGCAGAGAGGTCCTGAATAAACGTACAGCTTTGCATATATACCCCACTATTCGCACTGCTTTATTGAAATCAGAATACTTCTTAATGTCTATTAATTTGCTTAATCCTATTGTAAGATCCTTCTTTTCAATTTTTCTGATGACCCTCATGTGTGCTGGTTGCCAAGTTCTCATTTGTAATGCCTCCCCTTCTTGCCCCGAGGGGTTTACGAAACTTTTGATGTGTATTTCCTTTTCTTCCTCTTCTGACCTCTGTATCCCCTTTTGTAGGTTATACTTGTCTGAGGTCTCAGAATCCTCTTCTAATGTCTTCTCTTTAGAGGGATGTTCCATTTTTTCTGCTTTTAATTGCAATTGAGCTTGTATGTGCACGGGTTTCAGTTTTGGTGATTTGGTCTCAGATTTAAATTCTGTTTGGGCAATTAAATTTTCTATTCTGTTTTTTGAAACAGGTAGAGGGTTTACGTATTCTTGTCTTATCACTTCTGGACCGTTTCTCCATAATTGTGAATTTCTTATTTCTTCTAGGGAGGCCCCTCTTGAGGCCATATCTGCTGGATTGAGAGCCGAGGGTATGTAGTACCAGTCGGATATCTTGGTTAGTTGTGTGATTGTTTCTACCCTTGCTGCCACGAAGGCTTTCAGTCTGGAAGTTTTCATACGTAACCATAATAAGGCAGTCTCACTATCTGAGAAAAAGCATAATTGTACCCTTTTTCTTTTCAGAGCATTAACTACGGAGTATGTCAAGAACACTGCTTCTTGCATTGCTGATAATTCCGCCCTGGGTATTGGAATATATTTTGTCCCCAACAGGTTGCACTTTGCCCTTATTAACCTTGACACTGGTGGATGATTTTTGTAAAAAACCGTAAAATACATACACACCCCTATGCCCTCCTCACTGGCATCGGCAAATGTAGAAACCCGATACGATTCTGGAATTATATGCAATTCTTTTTCTATGCTTCTGGGAAATTTTACTTGCGATAACTGTGGCAGTTGGGCCAACCATTCGTTCCATGGGTCTAGTATTTCTTTTTGTGTGATTTCTTGATCCCAATCTAAATCGTTTTTCCAGCAGGTTTGTGAAATTAGCCTGGCTTTAAGTACAAAAGGAGCAATCAGTCCCAATGGTGTGAACAACTGTGCGTGTGTTTTCAATATTTCTCTCTTGGTCCATATTTTGATAGTGGGCATTGTCATGCTGAATGTTAGTGTGTCCTGTGCACAGTTCCAATGCAGTCCCAATGTCTTTATTTGCTCAGTCTCTTTGACATCTACAGTCAATTGTTCTGATTCTATTGACTCCTGTTTTTGATTTTGTTGACATTCTTCCTGTATTACTTCAGGATGTGAGGAATGAAATTTATGCAAGGTCATATCACAATCTCCGTATAGATCTATTAATTGTTTTTTCACTTCTCTGGCCTCTTGTACGGTGTGGAAACTATCCAGGGTATCATCCATCACTGTGCTTTTGATTACCGTTTCCATTACTGATGGATACTTTTCTGACTTAGTCTCCACCTCATGTCTTACAGTCTCAATGGCTATCACAGGAGAGTCTTTGGCCCCAAATGGGTGTACTAGGAATTGCCATATTTGTATGGGCTCTTCGGCATTTCTTCTGAATAAGAATCTAAACATCTTTTTATCTTGTTCTGTCAATTTTATGCGCAAAAACATATCTTTTACATCACATGACAGAGCCACAGGTAAGGCTCTAAATCTGACTAATACTTGTAATATATTGGACATGATGTTGGGTCCAGGGTGTAAGGCATCATTAAGCCCCATGAATCCGTTTACTTTTGATCTCGCATCAAAAACTGGTCTCTGTTTGTCGCTATGTTTCTTTGCCACAGGAAAGTGAGGCAGGAACCATGAATCTTTTACGTTGACTTCTTTAACTGGTTCGATGTAACCCTGTTCAAACCATGTATCAAAAGTTTTCATATATTTTTCTTTTAGCTTGGGGTTTTGAAATATTTTACTTTTCTCTAATGACAGCAGTCGATTTTTTGCATGATAGTACGAGTTTTTTGGTAAAAGTCTTTTGCTGGGCAGCCACAAGCATTCTACTTGGTATCCTCCCTTGGGATGTTTTGACTTTGATTGTCTTATTGCTGCCAATGCCTCTCTATCTTGAGCTGAATATTTTTCTTTCTCTGGGTTGAATAAATCCGGTATGTCCATAGCCCATTGTAATTCCCATATTTTACACAAGGTTTCTTCGTTACTGTCCTGAAACAATGCTTTCTGTATTACTGGTTCACTGCGTGTTTTTTCTTTTTCCTGTCTATTTTTTGATTCTTTCTCTTCCATCATTTTTGACCTCTGTATCTCCTTTTGTAGGTTATGCTTGTCTGAGGTCTCAGAATCCTCTATTTCTATAATCTTTTTAGAGGGTTTTTCCGCTGGTGTTTTTTGTTTTGTTGTGTCATTTCTTTCAATTGGTCTTGTATGCTTTAAAAGCTTTTCCTGTGTATTCATATTATCCTCTTGCCCCGAGGGGTTTACGAAACTTTTGATGTGTATTTCCTTTTCTTCCTTTTCTGACCTCTGTATCCCCTTTTGTAGGTTATACTTGTCTGAGGTCTCAGAATCCTCTATCTCTGTAATCTTTTTAGAGGGTTCTTTCACTGATGTTTCTTGTTCTGTTATATTTTTTCGTGGTTCATGGGTCTCTATTGCATTGTAGCCCTTTATGTTCATATCATTTCCTTGTGTTTCATATCTTTCTCCAACTGTTTTTTCATTTGTTTTAACTGATTCATTCTCTGATCCTTGTGGGTTATGCTCCATAGGGCTGTCGTAATCTTTTGTGTCTTGTTCATTTCCTTTTATATTCTGTTGTATTTTCTCAATTTCCTGTATACTTGGGGTCTCAGCAATATTATTTTCCATTTTTTTCTCCCCTTCATGTTTCTCATTTTTATTTATCTTTGTGTTGATTTCAACTTGTTTTTTATTTGATCTCTGTATCTCCTCATGTAGGTTATACTCGTCTGAGATCTCAGAATTTTTCATATTTGCTTTGTCTTTTCCTATGAACTGATATTGTTCTTCTGAAATCTTGCGCATTTCTTTCTCTATTGACACGAAGGCATATTTTTCATCATTTTTGTCATATAGTTCCTCTTGACACTCTTTTTCAATTGGGTCTTTTCCAAACAGACAAACATCTGGATATTTCTCTTCATACCTCTTCGTAAATTCTGATTCTTCTTCCTCAATCTTTGCTTGAGTTTCCTTTATAAAGTATGAATGCAGATGTGTATTGAAGTTGGTGAAATTGCACTGAACTGTTTCCATTTTGCGCATGTGCACCGGTTCTGTCAGACCGCAGGCTGTCCATCCTAGAGGTGTCAATCTAGCAGTGGGTGCTTCATCTGGTCCCGTTACATCTCTAAGTGAGGACATGAATGATGCATGTTTGGTTCCGAGAATTCCCATGATTTTTGGTGTTTGGGGTAATTCCGGGAATTTGATGTCCTTCAGATGCGGCCATGAGTGTTTCAATTTATTCCAATCATAAATAGGGATATCATTTGTGGCGTTTGGTATGACTTTAACTGCAATTGAAGCATTGACAACTCCTGCTATGAGTTTAACTCTGGAATAATAACCCCGGGTTACCTTTTTTGTTCCTGCAATCCCTGAAAGATTTATCGGAATGGGTTTTCCTTCTAGCTCTAATTCTTTAGCTAAATCCTCTGTGATTAGGGAACTGCTCGTTCCATCATCTAATAAGATGACTGTTTCTACGTATTTCTCTTTCTTGTTTCCGATTTTTACGGGTATGGTCCTGAGTGAAATGATTTCTGCTTGTTCTTGTGCGAAATGTAATGACCAATCTTCCACCTGGTTTATGGGTTCCTCCATTTCATCATCCGATGGCACATAATCTGATTGTACATCTGTAATCATATCTTCTACATTCGTGAGGTTTGATATTAGTTTACTGGGTTCAGTTTCTCTTCTTTTGTTTCTTTTCAGGACTTCTCTCGCTTTGTGTATGAGAGTGTGATGATTCTGGTTGCATTCCGCGCAACGTACAAATTTTAACGGGCAAGTACTAATTCCATGACCTAAGCAAAGACAACTGAAACATCTCCTTTCTTTCACTATTTTGGCATACTTTTCATCTGGTGTTAGGTTAAGAAATTCGGGGCAGTCTCTTATGTGTAAATGATTGGTGCTTTTGCAATTGGAGCAGCCCATTGATCTGACCTTGTCACGTGTTGTGTCTATTTTTGAATTGTTCTTTACATATGGATTAGTGCCATCTGTTTTAGGTCTAGAAAAGGTTGGCACACTGTTAGTCTTCATTTGATTAGCAGTAACTGTCTCTGTTTTCTCCGTGTTTTGTTGTTTGGTTTGTGTCACATTTGAGTGTGTAGTCCACGTTTTTTCAATCTTTCTACTGTGTTTGTTTACGGTTTGTAAATAATCCAATTCCTTTCTTAAGTATCTGAGCATGTTTTTTGCATTTTCTTTTGTTCTTTTTCTTTGGACTGCTCTCAAGAATGGCTCAACTAACTTTTTATCAAGGACTGGATACATTGCTTGGGCTAAATATGATCTTCTCAATTCTTTCCTTTGCTTACTGTGTTCTATCGCTTCTATATAATTTTTATATTGGTTGATGAGTCTCTCTAATCCCTGAACGTCATCTGCTTCTATTTTGGGATGATGATTTAGATCGTATTGCATGCGATTAATCAAATCTTCCTTTTTCCCATATAACTTCTCCAATTTCTTTATCATCTTTGCATAGTTTTTCCATGTGTAGTGGGAAGGTCCTCCTATTGCTGCTAACGTTTTAGCTCCGACTGCTTTCTCTAGGGCTAACATTTTAGTTTGATATGGTATGTCTTGTGAATGTACAAAGGCTATGAACTTAGATCTCCAAATGTGAAATTCATGTATTTTCCCACTGAATATAGGTAACATGTTGGATTGTATCAATTTTGTTACCTCTCCCATATGTTTTACTTTTTGTAATTCTGTATCCCAAGGGGTGGGTAATT
Source organism: Longipedia americana (assembly GCA_028571025.1). Lineage (NCBI taxonomy): Eukaryota > Metazoa > Arthropoda > Copepoda > Polyarthra > Longipediidae > Longipedia > Longipedia americana. The sequence continues at coordinate 14,175 of JAOWAT010297509.1, forward strand.
CATCATATTCCTTTTGTCTTTGTTTAAATTCTTCTCTCTCTTTTCTTTCTCTACCCCTGCTTTCTTTCCTTTTTTCTGTTCTTGTATTTTTTGCATTTTTTGTCCTACTCTTTCTTTCTCCATCAGAATTGGATTGTGATGAATCCGTGGATGTATAACTAGATGCAGAAGAGGAGCAAGAGGAAAGGCTAATTGTAGAGTTGGTGGTATCACTGTTTTGACTTTCATCATCCGAATCTGAATTTGATTCTGAGGAGGACGAATAAATTTTCTTATTCTTTCTGACCTGTCTTTTCGTTTTCCTTTGTGTCTTCTTAACTTCTTTCTTATTCTTTTTCAGAGCAGCAGGGTTTTTCTTTGCGGCGCTCGGTTTTTTTGTTTTGATTTCCGATTTGGTAGGTGAAGTGTGTTCAACAGGGGTTCTTTTCAATATTTCCACCGTCTTTTCCAAGGGTTGTAACAACTTTTTCATTTGATCTAGTAGATCTTGTATCTCTTTTTGTGAAAATAATCCAGAAGAGTCCATGCATGTCAATAGAACTTCTATCCTTTCTTGTACAGTGATTAGACTACTATACAAATAGAATACGTTCTCTTCCTCAGTGTTTTTTGCTTTTAGAAATTTTTCTCTGAGCAAAATCACACTTTCATGAATCTCTTTTTGTTGATCCAAATATTCTTGTTTTCGCGTGCGTACATTGTATTTTAACAGCTCTGCGGGGTGTGGTCTTTTCAAAATATTTTGCAAAGGCTCATATGGATCAATCGATAATGTGTTTTCAGATAGGGGTTTTTGTCTATTTGTAGGTGTCAACTCATGTTCTTTTCGCAAGTTCATGTTGTCCGTTGACTCAGAATTTCTCAATTTTTCCAAGTTTGCTTGTTTTTCCTTTGAGTTTTCCTGCATTTGTTCGATTTCAGAATCAGGTTGATTAAGTGTATAATAAGTTGAAAATTCCTTTTCTAAAGGTTCTATATCTCCCCCTACTTTTCCCTGAAATCCTCCTTCGTTCAAAATCCCGTAACTGTCACTTTGCCTACCTACAAATTTGGGTCTGTCTTTTTGATATCCGTGGTTCTCATACCTTGTTGCGGCATTTTCTGAAAGGGGGGTTTCTGAACAGTAAGGATCGTAAAAAATATGCTGAACATTATCATTCGGACCTTCTGGAGTATCTGGGGCATTGAAACCTTTGCTAGAGGGGGCTGTGGGACTTACTTGCATGGCCGTAGCGCCTCCTGTTCTGCTCAGAACTACCCTGTTCTCCGTGAAAGCCGGTATTTGCGTGTACAATTCGCTCCGGACCGATCGTCTTTCTTCTTCTGAGTTTGCTCCAGGATCGTTGCCCGTAATTCCTTGTCTTGGATTTGAATCCGGGGTGGGAACGGCCCTTTTATCTCCTGTCGTTTTGGATTCTTGTTTCTCCGCCGGCTGTATTTTCGTCTTTGGTCTCGCTCCGTTAGAACCCGTTTTAATCGTGTCTGAATCGGAATTTTGCGCCGGTTTTGATACAGTTTTGCGCGCCGGCTTGACTTTTGAGTTTTGACACAAATCTTGCTCTTGAAGGCCTCCGGCTACAATTCTCCTAAGTTCAAACTTTTGAAGCTCCTTAGCTAAATCTGCGATGTGCTCATCCATATGCGAATGGAACTTTCGTTTGGCGTTCGGCGTCCTTGGTTCAAATTCGTTTTTCGCCCGCGCCAGCTTGTTTTGAACTTCCGTGATGTTATCTGTTACCATTTTCGGATTCTTTACCTTTGTAATATCCACTTTTTGGAGAGCGGCGGTGAATATTTGGGTGACTCTTTTGGAAACTTCTTCTATGTCCTTGATTGATTGGCCTTGTTCAAAATCCAAGGCTGTTGGATCCGCCATTTCCAGGACCGATGCAAAACTGTCCTGCGTGGGTTTCGTCTTTCTCGTCGCCATTATTACCGTTACCGGACCCTAGGGGGCCCCAAATAACTAAACAAGTTGGATTTTCCAGGAGTTTTATTTTGGCGCCCCGACTC
>JAOWAT010297620.1:0-16181 GCA_028571025.1 Longipedia americana
CTTTTGGCGTCTTTACAGTCTGCCTTGTACTTGATGACTTCTTCTCTGAGCTGAACCATCATATTTTCTGCAAATACTTTGTCTTATTAAACTTATTCTATTTCCAGTTAGGCTTGTTTCCTCATCTATTCAAGCTTTTGCATAATTTCCTTCAGCATATGAGCTTTGTCCTTTTAAAACTCGCGTTCCTTTTCAAGAACAATCTTATCGATAGAAAAGGAGTGATCGCCATCTGTGCTTTGCCGAATGTCGGAGCTGGACTATTCTTTTTTCCTTTGTTATTACAGAACTTTTTTGAGTTTAATTTTGTATTTGGTTTAGTTTTTTTCCAGAAGATCGATTTATTATTCAAGCTACATAATGTTTAGTTTAAGGTACTCATTTTCATTCATCAATTTTGCTATTTAGGGTGGATGCTATTTCCTCCTTTTTAGATCTTTTATTTTTTAGTCTTTCTGTCGATTCTACCTTTCGAGGTCTTCGTAGGCCTACTCCAGCTTTTACATCGCTAGAAGAGTTTTGTTTTCAAACTGTTCCAGGATATCCTCGTAGTGTTTTATGACTCTGTCTAATTGCTATCTGTGCTTTTATTCAATCTAACTTTTCCTTTCAGTGTTTCTATATTACTGACTCTTAACTTTGCTGATAGATATCCTTTATGTATCAGCGATAGAATTTTACTGGAAGTTTTAGAAAAAGTTCTGTTCACCGACTTCTTTCCTTTCTTTGTTATTTTTGATATGGACGGACTAGAAACTGTTCAATTAGTGATTTCTTTTAGCTTTTTCGAACACATTTGACTTGCTGAATACTCTAGGTAGTGTCTTTCTCCCATTGTTTCGGTCCAAGTCGTTTTTCAAGCAAAGATTCTATTTGAAAATCTTGGTGAATGCTGGAAAATTACGGACAAGTCCATTCAAGGCTTCATTTTTTTTCTGGAGCACTTTCCATTAATAGTGAATATTGATTCCTTTCTTTTATTAAGATCTGTTCATGGTGCAGTCTTTCATGTGTTCCTAGTATATCTCTATGAGTGATTTATAATTGACTTAGTTTTCTTCGAAAACATCCAGAACTCTGTTGTTCTTAATGGTGTCGAAATCACTGAATTATGATATTGGGGCGTCGAGTTTTTTCAGTATTTGAAATTGATCGGTGTCGCTGTTATCGATGGATGAGTTTTTGTCGTAAAATTTAGACTCGTTTTGAATAAACTTTGCTTCTGCGAGCTCTTATCTAAGTCTTCTGATTTATTTTCTAAGGGAATCGAATGTTTCAGTGGACTTTTCGTTGATTTCAACCTTATTTCTGATAATTTTCGCCCTTTTCGCGAACATCAAGGTCGACAAAGTATCACCGAGGTAAAGTTTGTTCGACTCAATATTGGCAAGTAATTTCGTCACGGAGTTCCCTCCTAAAGAATCTCTGAGATAGTAGGTTAGTTTAGAATCTCGATAGGGAATATGTTTTTTTTTCTTGCTTGACTAGACCAAGGCATTGATCACATTCCCCAGAACATGCAAGGATTTATTAATGTTGCATCCTTACTTTAGTCTTTACCCTTCAACTTTCGCCTGCTTTGCTCTCTAACTGCCTGCTAGATCAACGATATTAAGTTTCGATTTCCGTAGTCTCGTGGATTATCCTTCTTGAACTTCATAGAATAGTTTGATCGTGAATATTGTGTGTGAGCGGGAGGACTCATCGTTCATTGAGGTTTTTGCGATTTTACGGTTGTCGACGCCTTTCATGAGGATTCTGATCGACTATTAATAGGAAGAGGCGCTTTACAGTTAGAGTCCTTCGACAAACACTCCTTCTTTTAGGTTCTATCTGATTTGTTTGATTTTCGCCTATGGGTTTAGCTATGATAAATTTGAACTTTACCAAGTCGAATATTTGTTCGTTATAGATCTCCATGTAGGAGCATTGAACTTTCCAGTTGTCAGTTTCTTGATTTAGAAATTTGTAAAGTTAGTCTAGGAGACGTGGTAGGATGCCTCGAGATTCCGAGTAGATGTTATTTATTATTTATGAGGGTTTTCCCAAGACGGAGTAGGTTTTTCCGGCTCCTGTTTGCCCGTATGCAAAAACGCAGCAGTTATATCCCTGAATTACTCACATAACTACTTTCTCGCATGCTTATAGTGAACTTTTGCCTATTTTTTCAAACAGATCTCTTTGGGAGCAGTTTTAATCTGCAATGTCATCGAAAATGAATATTTACTTTTTCGGTGGGATTTCAACCACCAGTTAATCACGCTCCTTATTGGCAACATAGACACATTTTTGCTGTTGAGAAAGATCATTTTGTGGCTTTATACGAATCACAACTTGTATTTGTTATTATTGGGGTTGCATCCGTTTGACCAAGGGTTTAGAAAAAGCAATTAAAAAAACTTAGTTTTTTTTCAAAAATATGAATTTGTAAAAAAAGAAGATAGTATTCATTTTTCAAAAAGTTAAAAATAGATTATACAAATATTCGATCGATAATTATCATTTGAGAAATTAAGCCAATATTATCAACTCAATAATGAGAGAAATCACTTTTCGACCATTCCTTACTCCTTTTAGTACGAGGAGGAGATAAGTTTTTGCATGTTGAGCGTGTACTTCTTGGTTTTCTACTTGTCAGATAGGGAATAGTACTCAATCAGACTTGTGTAATCGCTGAGAGCTGATTACTGGTCAAAATTGCCGGTTTTTTCAGAGGAGGAGATCCTTCTTTCCGCCATTTGAATGGGATCTAGGAAGTTGAGGATGCTCTATATCTAGGCAGAGTTTCCGAGATATATTTTTTGGTTTTTCCTTCCGTCATTTACGGTCAGTTCTACAGACTTATCCTTGATATTGGTCTTAGCTTATTTGATATTGGAAATCCTCACCCAGTCCTCCAGCAAAAGGTGGTCTAGTTGTTTCTAGCTGAAGACCAGCAGGACATCCTTTGTAAGTCCGACTACTCTGCAATAAACGGAGATAGTTTACCTTTTTTTAGTGGACTTAATCATGAACCTCCATTAATACTGATCAATTTTATAGAGCTTCACCCCATTTTACTCGAGATTTGTCTGGGAATACTCTAAGTCCAGATGGTAATCCCAGAGGATTTATTATGGGAATTATGCAATGTTTCTCTGAATTAAAAGTATTTTACAATGACATCTGGCAATTTTTAAATTATTCCTGTGATCATCATAGCCGGTCCCCATACGTTATCTGGCCCCAGAATGTGATGCATAAGATCTTTACACTGACCATATCGCTAATGTTGGAGAAGGTGTAGTTGAGGGCGATTAAAAGGGTATTCGTGATCGATTTTGATTTCCATGGTCTTCCTCAAATCTTTGCTCAAAACCTCGATCTGTATTTTTAACGCATCATGCTTACTTTAAAGGTGATACCGAAGGAATCTAGAATAAAGTCTCGAAAAAGAACTTTCCCTTGGCTTTCTAATTATTGTTGCATGAGCTGAATGTTAGTGAGCTATTTTTGAACTCTTTTTCCCTTTATTTCTTCGCTATTGTATCCTTCCTCAGATTGAATCGCTTCGACTAGTTATCTAATTTTTTTGAAATGCTGGGGTGGCATTGTTTTTTTTCTTTTTGAAAGTCTTTAGTTCCGGTATTATAAGTATGTATACAATTTTTGGAAAGTGATTAAATCGTCAACTTTTTGCCATAAAATAATTCTATGACCAGCTTTAGAGATATTTTAGTAGGTAAAACAAAGATAAACTTATTTTTTAAAAATGGCAGCATGTGAAAAACTCTATAATTCAAAGCTATGGAAGACCGTCGTCCTTTTAGCTATATTCGTTAATTTTATTCACTCTGAAGAGGAAGAGAGGCATCCTAAACTCAATGACAGTATCCCACATGCAAGTACTCAATGGACTGCAAATCATAATGAAAGGATAGATACTAAAGGCAGCCACACCATAAGACTTAAACAACCAGATACAAAATATAACATCGGTTCGAGAATATTTCAAAGGAATAACAATAATGGTTTGACAATAGATGAAGCATTAACCAACCACATGTCATAGTTTGTGGCATCAACCTCGTGTCGTTACAATGATCCGGACATCGATGTTTCTGAGCTTGTCATTCAGAATGTATCGCATAAAAAGTTTGGGATTTTAGATCATTTGCTTGATCAAAATAGTAGAGTCGTCTATTTAAGAGTTCATTAAGGTTTTTAAGCCTATAAAATCAGTGAGGATGGGTTCCAGGAGAAAGGGTTTGTTGATATTCCTACATAGTTGAGAAACTTTTCATCGTCAATGCTTATGATCGGGGATAAGCCCTGCATAACAAATAGTCGGGAAATATACTGTTTTAATATCGATGAATCTGGAGATACACCAAATTTGACCATGTCCTTGTTAGCGAGAACAGATCATCAAATATTCTAGCAGTTTCCGGAGTTGTTCAAGTCTGCAGACTTTGTGAACAACACTTTGCTGATATTAGGAGACACTTATTATCGTATGTATGACTACGATCCCAGCGATTAGAGTTTTACGGTGATTGTCGATATGCCTACCATCTAGATTTTGAAGTAATATTTGGGTTAAACTGGATTTTTTGTCGATAGTATATGGACAAAGGAGAATCCCGATCATCTTTACATTTTGACAAACTAGCACGGTATATTGGAAATCAGAAACTTTAGGAAGACGAGTTAGCAGTATATTATAATCAAGCATGAGATTAATGGTATTGGACTTGCAACTGGCTTCTTTAGGTTTGGTGATGCTTTTGAAGTCACTTTTAAACTAAATCGACTCGGAAATGAGCACGTTGCAGAATTTTTGTATGTTGACAGCAATTCAACAACGAGTGAATAACTGGAGAATGGATCTCACATGGTTTTAAACAGATTTTATGATAAAGTTGACCCAGTTTTGGACATCTAATATTTTGACGGCGAGCTCTTGATTCTTGGAAATGGGGAATTTCACATATATGGACCTGCAGTCAACAGGAAACTCTTAGAAGATCTGAAAGAGTATCCGTATATTGGTTATAATTTTGATTTAAAAGATGTCGAGATTTTGCCTTGGAAAACTTCTGAAAATAAAACTTAGATCCTCGGGATTTCAAGTGAATTTATTGCCCTTTATAGTTATGAAAAAACAGAGGCCTACATAGAATGCAATGTAGACGGTGATATGGAGGTGAGAGTAATGACCTACGGATCATGCAATGACGAGACTGAGAGCTTGTTATTAAAGATTTGCAACTATGTGGATAACTATGATATTTATGCTACAGATGAGTTTTCGAAGATGCAAGCATTGATAATTTCGATCTCTGTTATTGGAGTTCTCACATTTTGCTGCTGTGTGGGAAATTTATCGTGGATTGGATAGTTTCTACAGATCCGAAATAGAGTCGAAAGGTTCCGGGAGAAACTTTAAGAAGCGCGTAAGAATAAAGGAAACAAGGTGCCAAAAAGTTAGGAGCTTTCCAACGATGGTGCGACTTTGGGAGTACTATCTGTCCCGAACAAAAATAACTAATCAGTATAGAAATGAGAAATAAACAGTGATTGCAATCCATTTATCTGACTCTTTAGTTTGAATTAGTTTTTAAAATCAATATAAAAGTTAATAATAATGAAGTACACAGTGAGGAAAGATAAAGAAATCCTGGGAAAGTTTAATTATCATGAACAGCTGGATGAAGCGGCAAGAGGAGACCAGTAGTAGGTTGACAATATTGAGAAAAAGGTGTTGATTTTACATACTGGAGGAACTATTGGGATGTTTAGAGATGCGTAAGGAAAGTTCACACCATAGAAAGATAAATTTAAGCACTTTCTGCAAAACTATCCTTACTTTTGTGATGAAGACTAAACGTACTTTAATTCCAAAGATGGATTTACGATCACTCCTCCCTCAGTCTACAAGAAAAAAATTTGGTATAAGTTCAGGGAATTGGATAAATTAATCGATTCGACTAATAGCAACCTTTCGAAAATAAACGAGATATTACTCGAATTGGAAAAATAGTACTAAAGTACATTTTTTCGGATTATGGATAGAGTATGATGCTTTTGTAGTGCTTCATGGAACCGATACCATGGCTTATACTTCAAGTGCGCTCTCTTTTATGATTGAAAACTTGAAGAAAACCATCGTTGTTACCGGAGCCCAAGGTAACCCGTTCATAACGCAGTCCCAATGGGTGAAATACGCAATGATTCGATTAACAATTTGCTTTGTGCACTGACTGTGGCTGGACATTTTGTGATTCCGGAGGTATTACTGGTTTTCGACAACAAAATTCTGAGAGGGAACAGAGCAACAAAGACATCCGCTTCAAAATTCAATTCTTTTAAGAGTCCGAATTTTATTCCACTGGGTTTTCTCAATCTCAAAATAAATATTCACTGGTAGTTGATTCATCATTGTAAAATGGATGCTGAAACGAAATTCGTTCCTCTGAAACAGGAAGTTTAAACAATGAAAGTTACTCCATTTAGTACACCAACTATACCTAAGTGCAAATATATAGTTCTAGAGTCTTTAGGAACAGGAAATGTTCCGACTGAAGGACCATATTCCTAATGGCTTAAGACTAATTCCAAGCTACCGAAAGAATAGAAAAAGATCATTGTCAATATCAGTCAGGTGTACCAAAGTGTAATTCTTAACATCTATGCGACGGGAAACTAAGCGATAAAGCTGGGTTTGATCCCTGGAAGTGATATGACTTGCGAAGCTGCGATGGCAAAGTTATCATATTTGGTCAGCAAAGGATACACTTAAGGTGATCAGCTAAAATAGCTGATGATGACGAATCTTAGAGAATAGTTGACTGAAACCAAGGACCGACTGATGACAACTAAGACAAACTATGTTTTACGGTGTATGAAGTTACTATAGAAAAATTTCTCCCGACAGTCCACAAAATATCAGTAAATACTGCGAAAAATTGTTTATCCCTTACTAATCGGGCAAGGGGTGACAAAATCAGCAGTGGATAGGTTTTAGTCCTTTCAAATAGGTGTAAATGATACTTTTCCGGACAGAGGGAACATTCTCCATTTTTATGCGCAAATGAAGACAATGAACGATGATTAGTGCCTTTTTCTTAATTTTTTGCTGGATCAAGGAGTAGATGTTAATTTGGTCGACGGTAATGGTAATTCTCCTCTTTTTTATGCATTGAAGAGTGGAAAATACGAGGAGGCAGAATTGATGCAGAAAAAAGGAGCAAAGCTTGTTACAACTTCGAAAAGGGTGTTTGAAGCCGTGAGGAACGATGAGCTCTCATTGCTCCATGCGCTGGCTAAGTTCGGTGACTAATTTGAATATGTAAATGCTTAGAAAAGAAACTTAGCGATGTACTCCGTGATTAACAACAAGAAGGATGCTGCGATGTTTCTGAACGATTTTACCGATTTGTTCGAGTAATAGAATTTGGAAGTGAAGGACAGGTATGGAAACAATTTGCCATATTACATGAAAAAATTCAATTTTAGTTGGGACTGATCAAAATGCAACGGGGATAGACACTCATTGAATATATGGATTTACATTAGCAACGGATGTATTCATCAAAAATATCATGTTAGTAGGTTAATGAGTGGGTGCTTCAGTCGTAATACGGTCTGTTTTAGATTTAACTTTTTTGGAAGTTGTTCAGGTCCTGCTGGATTCTTTCCGTAGTTTTGGAAAGTCTTTGGAGGAGACCTTCCTCAACTTTTCCCTCGAACTTCTCGCTGATATAGCTGGGAGATTATTCGTTGGGTTTAAGCTCTGTGAGTCCGACTCTGATTCCTGAGCCTCTGAGCGAGCTGTTGTTCTAATTCTCATCGCGATTGGGATTGTTCTGATCCCGGTTCGTGTGGAGGCTTCCGAGAAGTTAAAATTAAGGAAGACTGACAGTTGTGACTTCGATTGCGGAGTTGACTTGTTCGACGATTTAATTGATGAAATTCCGGTTGATTTTTACGATGCTCCTCGTGAGAGATTATTGCTAAGCTAGTATAGGCAGTTACTTGAATTTTTCCACAGGATTACTCTAGAAGGGTCTCTTTTTTTTTGAGGTCTGTAAATGCAGCAATTATTGCTTCCATGCAATTATTGCTGCTCAGGTTTTCAATGGCTTTTTGGGAGTTTTCTGCCAGGTTTTTGGATAGAATTTTGTTCCTTTCCACCTCTTATCTAAATTTGCCTTGTGAGTTCGTAATCGATACTTTGATGTCTTCTTCAAGCCCTTTGAAGTGCTCGTTAAGGATCGAAAAAAGCTAAGTTTTGAATTTTTTCAGGTTAGTGATAACCTAGTCTAACTCTTGATTCTTGTTTTTCCCCAGATTATCGATCATGTCTCTCAAATTTTGAGTTCTGTCTCGGTTTCGATTAAGTTAGGTTTTGACATTGGCGACTACAGTGTCAATGACTTCGAAATTGCCGTGTACATTCATTTTAGAGTGCTCTTGGAGATGAACCTTGACACATTGTGGACAGAGTGGCAACAGACAGTTCTAAGAGAGACAGAAATTGGTGATACGCTATCCTTGATGGTAGGCGCAGTTCCAACGTGTTTGTTGTTTAGAATTAAGAAAACTATCGGGTTTTTTCCAAATATTTTTCATTGTTGGTTTTTTTTTCTATTCGGGTTTTTCGATTTGGGTTTTAAATTTTACTATAAAAAATCAAAAGAATAAATTGGATCATTAATTATATGAACTATATTGATTATAACCTTATTAAATGTCGATCGAAAAGGATTTGTTGAGCAATAAAGCATTTTTCATTTATGCAAAGAGCAATGATCACTTAATATGAAATGCTTAGTTCAAAGAGACTTTTTTTAGAGTTCTATTTTCCTCATTTTCCGTTGTATTTAAGCACAATTTCTTAGCTGTCAATAATATAAAATATTTTTTATCATCCAAATGAAGGCATCATCAGTCGCAAAAATAGAGAACAAATAGCTTCAGAAAAAATCTGAAGTCGTTACAGATGTTACTCATGCGAGTCAAAGAAATTATAGACTCAACACTGCCCCAATGATAAAACATCTCAATTTAGAGTTATTTAAATTGCAGCCATGTCCAAACTCCCAGCCCCATAACCATAAGCATTGTGTTTTTTACCACAACGCCAAAGATCGGAAAAGATCCGGGTAAAATTATACGCAAAACATGTGCGAACATATTTTAAACGGCTAAAAATGTCCTTACGGGGATGGGTGCCAGGATTCACATTCAAGAGTTTAACAACTCTATCGTTATGACACCTATAAGAGGAAATTTTGTTCACACTACCCAAAAAGAATATAGGAATGCTAATACGGAGACTATTGTTCCTTTGCCCATAGCGAATAGGAGATCCAAACCTAACTAATTCACAACTATGAGTACGATGACGATTTCTATATGTTCCATTACAAAACTGTATTCTGTCCCTTTAATCTGACAGAACATGACAAAGCAAAGTGTGTATATGCACACAATTTGCAGGATTACCGCAGAAGGCCATCTTACTACAGTTATGAACCAATAAGTTGTATCAACTGGAATCAGAAATAATATATTACTGACTACAATTAGGGCTGCGAAAATGGACTGCCTTGCACTATGTGTCATGGATGGAAAGAGGTACACTTTCATCCAGCAACTTATAAGACACAGAAATGTCAGGAAAAAGGCTGTAAGAGAGGATAGTGTCCAAATTACCATTCTGAAAATTAAAGAAGGATCGTTAATAATGATATTTGCTCTAAACATTTCAGGTTTATGTCCAAAAACAGGATTGTTGATGGGGTGTTTAAAACTGATCCCAAGAAGGTTGGGTTCAAACCGAATCCGAGCTATAAGGGTACTTAAAAGAAACAGTCCCAGTCGATGTTTGATAAGGCCAGATCTCCTGAGTAAAAGAAGAGCAAGACTATGATTTTGGAGTCAAAGAGTTCAGTATCGACTGGAAAGAAACCGGATTCGCCAATTTTGACCAAAAATAAGGGATGGATCAATTCTCCAATCGATTCTGAAGATAGCGATGTTTAAATCACAGATCCTATTGAAAAACTTCTCTAAGGAGAGTGAATAGATGCATCAGAACATCAAACGACCAAAGTTAATTAGCTTTGATGTGTATAACAAATCTAGTGGTTGCATGCAATTGTCATTAAATCATACGATCTTAGGAAGACAGGGAATTTCTCATGCCCAGATTTTTTGAGCGTTCGAACTTCCGATTGCAAGAACGAATTAAGATAAAACAAAAGGAAAGGAAATCACCTCTTCGATTTTTTAGTCGAAGTTTGAGCTACTTTGACCTTTTTCTTGCTCTTGAGTCCCTTGCTGTCGAGTGAGCCATCCTTATGTTTGGACTTGCTTATCGACCCTTTGTCGGCGTGTCTGGTATGCGCGGAAATGGGATCGCCTTCAATTTATCTGCTCGATTTCTTGGTGGATTTGTGATGAGATTTTGCTTCACTTTTGGATTTAGATTTATGACTCGTTTTTGGGCGACCTCTTGAAGTACTTTTACTCTTAGATTTTGAAGCAGAGTTTTTAGGTCTTGCTCTCTTCCCAGGCTCCCTCAGCGGAGACACTTCTCGGGCACCAAGATATTTATGAGCTGAAGATTTCCCAGAACTTTTTTTCCCTTGGCTTTCGTTGTCCATTTTTCGAGTGCTCCTCCTTCCAGAACTTTTCCCTCTGCTTTGAACACTCTCTCTTCCTGAACTTTTTCTGCCTTCACTTTTTTTTCCAGCACTTTTTTTTCCCTCGCTTTTGCTAGACGATTTTTTATTTTTTCTACTGCTTTTTGCTTAATTTTTTCTCGGTCTCCCCCGACCTTTCTTTTCAGGACTGACTGTTCTGCTTTAATTGTCCATTTTCTTTTTACTCTTTGACTTCTATGTACTCCTTTTGACTGAACTCTTGCGATTGCTCTTTTTTTTGGATTTGGATTTAGACTTGGAGTTACTACTCAAGTAATTGTGACCTTGTTCGATGGTATCCTGCATTGTGCGATTTCGAACAAGCTTTTTACTGTTTTCCTTATTGTCCTTGTCGAGCTGTCTCTTCATTTTACTGGCAAGAATATCTTTTTTGGAGCTAGATTTGATTTCTGATTTTTTTCCCGACTTCTTCCCTGATTTATACGCAGAAGCATTCAGTGCCTCCTCAGGTTTGACTTAGGACACAGATTAGTCGTTGTGAAAGGGTGCAGAAGTACGAACATATTTTTTTCCCTATTCAATCACATCGAGCATGGTGCTAGTTGCGAGAGAATGGCCTGAAATCTGATGAAAAAAGTACGTTTCTTTTGTTTAGATTTGCTTCGGTTACGATCTGGTTAGCGATCGCTGACATCTCGTGGGTCTTGAGGATCCTTGGTATCACTCATAATTTTTTGAATTTGATTATTGTTTTTTTTGAACTAACTACCAGTCAAATGATAAAGTCCCCATCATGGGTAGTTTTTAAGTTATATTGATTTTGAGGGTAGTAAATTGAATTTGAAATAAAGTATGTCTGGATTTTTGCTAAGTATCGATATTAAACAAATATCTAAGATTGAAGACCATAGTTGATTGACATTTTTTCCAAAGACAGTGAATCTCTCCTGACACATTTTACCCTTGAAAATTGCATAATAAAGCGATAATAAAATTGAGTGTCTGCACTGCATGAAAAGAATATGCTAGATTGACTGCAGCGAAGCACCCTACCCATAATGCTAATTTTCAATGCAGCAGTCCTCTCAATCTAAACATTACCAGTACAGAAACTCGGCAGAGAGAGAGGACAGTGAAATGAAATTCAACGATCACATGTATCCGAAAACACTCATATCAGGTTCAAATCATCCACAATCGCTATCGATTAATTTGAATAGGTTCGAGGATATCTTTAAGAATATTAAGGAGCAAGATCGTTTTGCCAAACCTTTAGACATTAGATACACTGCAAGAGAAGCATCTGTTAAGAGATCCATGATGCCTTATCGGAGATTTCATAAAAAGTCTGAAGAGCTCAAGTAGGGAAAAAACTAGAGATATTCCGTGGTCTAAGACGGAAATAATTTTATTGTGGAAAAAGTTAGGAATAATAGGGTCGAATGGAGCAAAGAAAAGTTCATGACTCATTCCATAATAGACCATAACAACTTCACTAACAGCAAGAAGTACCGATCAAACATTAAACTGATCCAGTAGTATCAGCAAGCCAGTCAAAAAAACAGGTTGAGTAAAATCCTGTCATTAACACCACAGGGTGTAGCATAGAAACGAAGTGTGAACAAAAGGATGACATATAAACTTTTTCTGGATTTGGTCATGAATTCCAACTCTTTAAAGTATAAGTAGGTCAATTTCCCGCATTTTTACAATGTCTATATCGAGGATGGAAATAATCACGAAATTTTGAAAACTTTAGCCAGGAGAAAAAATGGATGGAGAGTAGTGGAGTCTCCAGATGTGGCTAACCTAATTTGGACACAGAGGTACAGAAAGAATATCGGTATTCGACCGAGAAGAGGAGGGAATATGAATGAGTATGCGCTGCTTCGGTAACAAATCGATAAGGCTAAGGAAAAGTCAGAAGCTAAGGTATAAAAAACGGCAGCGATAATCAGCACATCACGTCGAAATAGAAGGCAATTTAATGCCGATAACAAAACTGGTTCTCAAACTATGAATGGTTTCTAAATTAGAAAAAACAGGCAAAGTCGTAATAAATAATATTCTAACTCAAACTTAAAGAACCCTTCGTAATGCTAGACTAAAAAATAATAAGAAAATTACGAAACTTTGCTATCCCGAATTACAAAAGTCTAGCAAGTGCCTTTTAAGCATTGCAGATAATATATGGCATCGCTTAATGTAACGATTCTAAACCATATGCCCGGCAACAGATGTATTTGTGATAAAAAGAATTTACTGAGTAATATGTTTGAATACTACACAAAAAAGAAGAAAGACCCGTTTCAATATATTCCCTATAGTGTTACGATCAACAGCTACAAAGAATTCGAAGAGATAAGAGAAAAGTTAGAGCAAAAAAAATTTTCTTGGATCATCAAACCTGGGTAGGATGCTAATCGAGGTCGTGGAATTGCTATTTGTACCAAATGGGAGGATGTTGCGAAAGAAGTGATGTAACGGTACGGAAGCGGCCATAAGGAGGAATTACCAGCTGCGCAAAATACCTCTTTGTTGTCGACAATTACTGTTCAAAACTATCCTTCAATAAAAAAAGACACGATCGCAGGTTCAAATCTGGCTTCTCCGGGTGCTGGGCAAAAGAAATCTTTGATTTTACAAAGGTATATAGAACCCTTGCTTTATAACAAAAGAAAATTTGACATAAGGATGTATCTTTTAGTGACTTGTTCTAACGGAAAACTAAAGGCGTATATTTATGAAGAGGGGTACATTAGAACTTGTTCAATGGTATTTTCAATGAAAAACAATAGCAAATACGTGCATTTAACAAATGATTCCGTTCAGATGTATGCTACCGATTATGGGAGGTATGAGTAGGGAAACAAGTTGTCTTTCAAGGAATTTGAACAGTGGTTTTAGAACCATCAGAAAGAGAAGTTTGTAAGTCGGAATCGAAGTAGACAGCTTAAATCCGAAAAATCCCGACAGATAGTCTAAAGCAAAGGACAGGACTAGCAAACAATCTCCTACATTACCTATTAGTAATAATGCTCCGTAAATTAATCCTAAACGAAATCTACGAATGGCAAAAATAAATGGGAGCAGATTGTTGAATAAATGAGCGTACTAAGCAAGGATGTAATACAATCTGTCAGGTAAAAATTGATTTTGCCTTGCGATAGGGCTTTATCATCTTTAGATACGGGATGCTTGCATTTCTAGTTGTTTGGATTGGACTATATGATCGATGAAAATGATAAACTTTGGCTGATATAAGTCAATAATAATCCTGCCTTGAACACAGAATGCTCGAGACTGCTAAATCGGATTATTCCTGGGATGCTGGATAACACTCTTATGATTGCCGTTTAACCTTACATGAGACCTCATCGGATAAGGGATGGGAAGTATGAGAACAAATACAGAGTCATTTACGAGGAATGATTAAGAAAGTTATCTTTTCGGTGATAATATATTTTTTTCTGTCTGTGAAAAAATGGAGTAAGGAAGTAAAATGGGCATATATCATACATTTCGTGCTTATTCTTGTTTCGAGGATTCGGATATGTTTGCAGAGCTGATGCTTTCATTAAGGAGGGTGATATCTCCTTGGAAGATTCTCTGTAACATTACTGTGGCTTCCTTTGTGAACATGTTTTTTGTCCAATTCAACTTGAAGTCGATGCTGACGCCTATGAGTTCAGTGACATCTTCAATAGGATTGGAGCAAATGGAAAATACTTCGAGAGTATCGAGGAAATTTTTGATACATTCAATCTTTTTTATGCGATTTTAATCTAGAAAATAATGATGGGAGTGTACCTAAATAAAGATAAGCAAGCTTTAGCTGCTATAGACCTTCAATTTTCTAGATGTAATTTCCATTCAAAGTCAGAGTCCTTAGTTCCGTTAGATTTTAGAGGTTTTAGATTTTTTCGATTAAGTTATGATCCAGGTTTATCTCAGTCAGGGATACTATCGATCCAATAACCTCTGGAATTTGCTTCAATTTTAGTTTTTTGAGGGAAAGATCCTTTAGTGAAGTCAGACAGCTGATATTTTCAACTATCTTTAAAGGATTGTTCGAAAGAGAGAATTTCCTAAGTTTACTTAGTTTATCGAGACCCTCTATTTTTTCGAGACTATTCTATCGTAAATGAAAGAGCTCGAGTTATGTAGTATCGTCCAAATACTCGATTTTTCTTATTCTGTTGGCGTCTGAATTAAGGGAAAAATACATAAGGAAAGCTACTTGAGCTTAGAAAGACTCTGAATTCCTTTCAAGGAGGCGATTTTATTTTAACTGCCCATTACATGGGTAAGATTTACGAGGCTGCTGAGCTCCTCTAAGGATTAGATCTAATTTCTTTCAATGTTAAGGATTTTTAGCTTAATAATTGTTTCGATACCCTTCAATGAGATTATTCTATTGTCACCTTTTTTAAATATGGTAAGTACTGAGGTAGAGGCTTCTAAGAGAAACAATTGCGCCAATAGGGGAAATATCTTCGATATTTCCATAGTTTAGGTAAAGTTTCTTAACTTTTCGACGCCATTCCTCGTAGAGATCGGAGCCAATTTTCTGTTATAGGAGCTACATCTCGATGGTCATTGACTTTCTTTCAACTGAGACTATGGTGCTATGGGACTATGCAAAATTTCTGAGTCTGTTAAGATTATCCTTAACATTAAGTTCTTTCTCGAGCTCTTACTCCTCAAGGAAGACCTTAATAAGGTAGATCTGCTTTTTTGACTTCAGAACAGTGATTGGTTTTCCACCGATAATTTTCTAGATTTAAACTAGCATTTTGTGTTTTTTGTTTTGGTTGGATACAACTTTTATCTTATCGATGTAGTTGGGTTCGAACATCAGATTGACAAATTTGAGTTTTTGGTTCGACTATAAATCAAGGACTCTGATCTAGTCAATGGTCATGTTTTTCAATTTGTCTTCCTGTTTTATTTTGTAGAGTATGAAATTTTCCATATTCTATATTTAGAACTAGTTTTTTATCAAAGTTCTGTTGACAATTCGATCGCCCCTTATGACTGTTTGGGTTGCTTTTACGTAAGACTGCTTGTCTTGTCGGTTACTCACAGTGTAGCTCCTCATAAAGGCAAGTTAGGCCTTGATAAAGTTTTTTTTCATAAAAAATGCGAATTTTGGTATTTAAGGAGGAGTTTTGTCACCTTCAATGCTAGTGTCTATTTCTTCGAGCATTCCTCTAATTTATTTCGGGAAAATGGAGTCACTAAAGATCTGTTTTTTTCTCTCTTAAATATTCATACCCGCATAGAGACATTCTCCGCATATTTTGCTATCACAAGCTTTGCAATACCAATTCAGTGTACAAGTTCTCGGCATGTGAAGGAAAGTTTTGCAGCTGCTACAAACCATTGGTTAGTAATAGGGACTAATTGATTTTTATGAGCATTTATGGGTGACTGGAACAGGTTTTCCCCTGACAAACTTCTTGTAAACGAGTTAGTCAAAATAAATGGCTTTTTGCTCCAGAGCTGTCCAAATAGAAATATTTTCTA
>JAOWAT010297731.1:0-37070 GCA_028571025.1 Longipedia americana
AAGTTAACTAGCAGCGGTAAGTCAATCAACAACAAGTCAATCAGCAGAACAATCAGCAACAAGCCAACCGGCAGAAAAATCAACAACAAGCCAATCAGCAAAAAGTCAACTAACAGCAGTAAGTCAATCAACAACAAGCAAATCAGCGGCAAGCCAATCAGTAACGAACGTATCAACAGCAAACAAGTCAGCAACGGACAGATCAGCAGGCTAATTAACAGTAACAAGTTAGCCAAGGACAACAACAGTCCAATCAAAGGAATCAACAAATTAATCAGGGACAAACTAATACTGCCCAAGATTATAATGCGAGGCAAGGAAGAACAAGTCCTGGGCAAGGCCCGAATAATAATAATCGGTAGTAGAATCAGAACCCTAATCGACAAGGGAATAATCAGTACAAATATCAAAGACAGGACAATCAGAATCAAAATCAAAATCGTGGAGCCTACAAGCGTGATGGCTCAGTATCTCGAACAAATGAGGTTCGTAACCAGTAACTTGACAGATCTTTATAAATAGGCCGAAAGTATGGAGTGGGGGAATAGAAAGAGTACACATTTTAGTTGAGAACAGTGTAGTAATTCTTCGTGAGAATTCCAGTTGACCAGGTATTCATGATCCGGGCGAACGTTTACATTTAGCAGGACAATCATTACAAGCAGATATAGGACGTGGAGAAATAAACACAGTCCAGAATAACGATAATGTCGAGTGATAATGTACTGGTGGCGGATGAGAAGTTCTACTTTCAGGCCGCGGCAGCTTTTAATGCCAGTGCGGGTACGCAGTACACAATAAAGTTTTACAATACTGGGAGACAGAAGTTGGTGACGGCGGGCATGAAATACATTACTGAGGCAGTGCACGTTGATGACAAGTTGTCGGTCGAGGATACAACATAATTTTCGGTGGCAGTGAATCGGATAGCTGGGGAATTCGAAAGGGCGCTGTCACAGTTGAGAAGACTGTGGTTTTACGATTACACGAGGACAAAGGAGATGGCGAATCTTGCGAAAGCCTACTATATTTATGAGATTGTGGAGATTATTATCGCTGGGATAGTCGCATTTTTGCAAGTTAGGATGGTAAACAAACTGTTGAAGGGGTCAAACAATATTGTTTGATGAGTGAAACTTTGTTATTATGGGAGGTGATTGTATGATTTCATTGATTACCAAGTTATTCAACATTTAATCACAAAAAGATCATAAAAGAATGGAGAGTAACTGCCATTATTATAGTTAAGAGATAGCACGTTGCTTGTAAATAGATTTTATATTATTTGTTTGGAGGGAGGCAAAATAAACAGAAAAAAACAAATAAAAACAGATGAGAATATTTTTTTGGCAGTTTGATGATGTTAACGATATTGCAAGGTAAAAACTCATAGATTCAGGGAGTGGACAATGTTTATAGTAAACTTTTTGGCGTTTGTCTTTACATTGAAAGCTTTATTTTCCACGGTTCGGTACCATCGAAGATGCATTTTCGAGTTGGTTCCGCTTTCAGTAAATTTCATAGCAACACTGACTCTGTTAATGCTGAAGCTATTTGAGAAGGGGTACGAGTTCGATGAAGTTGGGTACATTGTGGAAATTTACACTTACTATCTGTTTTGCTATACGTTTGCAATGATGTTTGCGACGGTGAAGAAGTCGAGGAGATCGAGGGTTATCAAAAGGTACTGTTGGATTAAAGTAGGGTGTTTAATGTGATGTTGGTGGCTTTCAGTGTTTCTTCTGTTGTGACTAGTGTGCTAGTGTTTGTTGGGCAGATATCGAAGACTTGCGATAGGAACATGTTTGCGCCTGCGATTGGTTCTTTTGCGTCGGAGATTGTGTTTTTTGTTCCTACTTTGTTTTACGGGTGGAGAATTTTGTCGCATTTGATTGAGAATTAGAGAAGGTTTTTGGCTGAGACTGTTAGCAGCGAGAATGAGATAAATATTCTGTCGGCAACTAGCGATTAATACATTCGTTAGAGGAAGAAGCAGGTGATAATAGTACTAATGGCTTTCGGACTGAGTTTGATCCTGAGATCGAGTTTGTTTTTCCTGAGCGAGTAGTTTTCAGAGAGTTTTGACTGCTAGTACATTGACGGGGCGTACATAATAACATCGGAGGAGGTAATAGGACAGGCGATACTGATAGCGATAGAGTTGAACCAGCTGATTCCTCATGTGATGATACCGATAGCTTTGTACATAATTCCGGTGCGGCAGAAGACTCGCACGCAGTCGATCAGTCTTGATGAGCCGTTCATCGAGGAAAGATTCGTGGAGGAGTAGAGAGAAACGGAAGACAGGGATCAGATGATTAGAAGACAGTTGTCTTCCCTGATTAGCAGCAAAATTACAGGTAGTATCGGTGGAGGGAATTAGTAGAGTGTCAGTGGAATTAAATTGTAGAAAACTTATACTAAATGAAACAAAATGGGTGGGTGAAGATCACGGGCGAGGATAGGACTCAATTATTTTTTTACTCTTTTCTAGTTGCCAGGGTTTCTTTTTTCCCAAAATTATTTCACTGATTTATTGCAATATTGATAAAATTAATCAGCTTCTGATGTCTTTTCAGGGGATAAGAAAGATTCGCGATGCTAGGAGAGACTCTCCCAACATAGACAAATATGATTTACCCTTTGGCAAGAACTACCAATTGAATTTGGACTCAGTCCCCATATCGGGGAAGAAGCAGAACAAGACAAAAGATACGGATTTTCGTGGAGATTCTAGTAGAAAGCCGTCCCGGAAAAGTAGTTTCGGGGTGAATAGTTCCAGGGAGAAATAAAGGGGCATTCCGATGATGGGGAATTTCTTGTACAATTTTAATTTTTACACAGACACATCAACATAGAGGGTTTAAAAACGATCAGTCGTCGAAACTCCAATGGGAATGAGAGCAAGTAGTATGCGAGAACCGAGCGTCCCGGGTTCACCAAGTACAATACCTAGATATTCCAATCCAAAGTTCTCAAGGAAGGGACTGACAGACCCATATCTCTGGCATCTTTTAGTCGCGACGTGGTGGTGGGGAAGGGAGGGTTCGGGAAGGTTTGGAAGGTGAAGGAGAAGAAGAGCAACAAGATCCTTGCGATGAAGGAGATGATGAAGGTGAAAATTATATCAAAGAAGTCAGTGAACTCGGTCATGAATGAGAAGAGACTATTGTAAAAACTGAAGAACCCTTTTTTGGTCAATATGCACTATGCCTTCCAAACCAAGGAAACTCTCTACTTGATCATTGACTACTGCAACCGGGGAGACCTCAGGTACCATCTCGGCAGCAGGAGGAAGTTCAAGGAGGAAGAGTCCAGATTCTTTATCGGCTGCATTGTTCTTGCGGTAGAGTATCTTCATAAGTATGGAGTGATTCACCGGGATCTGAAGCCGGAAAACCTGGTGTTCGATGAGAAGGGCTATTTGAGGGTGACCGATCTCGGGGTGTCTCGGGAGGTGCGTCCCAACAACTCTGAAGATACGAGTGGAACTCCAGGGTACATGGCTCCCGAGGTAATTTGCAAAATGAATCACTCGTATCCTGTAGACTATTTTGCGATTGGTGTGATGGCATACGAGCTGATTATGGGGAAGGTAAGGATCAGTTTCCTAATTTAGAGACCGTACCTCGGGCAGAATAGGAAAGAAATACGGGAAAAGATCCTTGCCAAGCAGGTTCAGATGGATTAGATTCCGCCCTTTGGCTATAGTAGATAAAGTGTGGACTTTGTGAATAGAATGATCCAGCGGAGACCCGATCAGCGACTGGGGGCTAACGGCATCCAGGAAATAAAGGACCATCCGTGGCTACGGAAAATTAACTGGGAGTCGCTGGAGAGGCAGAAGATAAGACCACCTTTTTTTCCAATGGTAAAAATTGCGATCATTCTATGTAGACTATCGAGGAAGACTATCATAACTATAAAGAGTGCATTTCTTAAGACACTCAAATTACCGATAACGAAGAGTATAATATGTTGCTTAGACATCCAGATACTGCACAGGTATTTACCGGGTATTAGTTCAACTTGCGGAGTGCATCGGAGAAGAAAATTCACGATCGAAAGGAGTTGGAGGGGTTCATGCATAAAACTTCATTGGCAGGAAGGAGGAGCAGGAACTGAGCATGCGAGCGTAAAGTTCATGCTTTTCCTTTCCTTGAATTAATAATTATAATTTATTTATTTTCTCACAAATGTAACATCATCAATGAATCTCTAGAGAGCATCATTATTTTTGACAAATACATGTGTTCGTCATTTTTTATTGACTAGTTATGCCACTTTACTGGTTAGTGCTTTTGCCTTTAGATTGTTGTTGTGGGATCGGGCGTTAGTTTGAGCTTTCACTTACTTCATCCTGTTGAGGATGTCTTTGCTGGAATCAATATTTTTTTTGGCAAAGGGACGGTTGTTTAGACTTTTGGTTTCTTATTTTCGACGGACGACTGGTTGAGGGTTTTTGTTACCAGCTGGAGGAGTTTAAGTAGGTTTTTTCCGACTTCCACCCATCAGTCGCTCCATTGCTAGTCTTTGTTTTTCTTTTTCTTCAGGAGTGAATTATTTTTTTTTCTAGCTACTTAGGCTATTGACTTTTCCGGATTAAGATTTTATCGATGTTGACTTTGGATGCATGAAATTGTTTCTCTTTGGACTCGGTTGTTGGTGAGATGATAGGACTGGTCGAGTTGGGGCTTTATAATCCGGAGCTTTCTTTGGAGGGTTTGGAGTGGCGATGTTGGGTGTGGTTCGGAGAAGATTGCTTTTATCTCTGCTGTTGGTCATATCGGAGGTCTTTTTTAGGAGATTCTGTCTCACAAGATTGTTGGTCCTGGAGACTCGGGTTCCGGGTCCTGAGTAGGAATGGGTATTAGACTTGTCTGATTTGCTGGCTATGGAAGGAGCCTTGCTACTATCACTGCGAACACTGCTGCCCTGTTTGCTGCCTGAATGAGAGTGAAGCCTGTTAGAAATTTCCTTGATGTTGGCTTTTTTCTTGGCTTGTTCGATTTAACTTTGTATTTGTTTGATTTTTTGGAGGAGTCTCTTTTCGGTATTTTTGTTGTTGTTTATATTTCTTTTCACGGCTTAGATTTATCTGGTTTGTTTTTGAATGACTTTTTTGGAGTTCCTGAGTTCGACCTCGTAGCCCTTGAGGACCCTCATGGCATGGCTTCGGAGTTTTGCGGGGTTGGCTACGTTATCTTACAGGAGAGAGAGCTACCTGGAGATCAGTTCGACCTAGTTTCTGACTTCCGCGGTTTATCTCTCGAGTATTTGGTGAACTCCCTTCATTCTGTTTATTTATTTGATTTCCTACCTCCTTTTGGTTTCAGCCTTGATTTCAAGTGTATTTTTTTCTTTCAGGATGGTATCTATTTCGACAGCTCCTCTCTTTTGCGTGAGAGAATCCTCGTACATTTTGATTTTCCTTTTTAGCTCTTAGTTTTCAATGCGAATTTGCTAGCTCTGAGCATTGCTTTCGGAAAGCAGAGAGAAGGAACTTTGGGATTTGTCATGGTTTCCCCTGAGTTAGTCCAGCTAGGACTTCATTTTTTTGATCGCTTCGACGAGTTTGCCTTTCTCATCCATATTGGATAGCTGCAACGTGAAAGGATAATGAAGTCTATGTTTTCACGGAGATAGGTACCTGTTTTGGGTGTCGGAAAGGATCATGAATATTTTGGAGTTATCGTGTTGTTTGCTGACAGTTCCGTTATTTTTCATCATTTCTAGTTCGATTGGAGTCATGATTCCGATGGCCCATCGTGGGCTGGATCTTTTCAGTCCTGCTAAAACTGAATCGGTGAACTATCGATAAGTCATTGTGAATGTGCCCTTGGAGACCTTAGTGACGGTCTGGGAAATATTTTACTATGAAATGGTCAGTTTCCAATTTGATAGACTTTCCTAAATACAAACCCAAAGCCCTTTTGCTGTATGCGCGATTCTTACGTTATAAGTTGTTGTGTTTTGAATAACCGGGTAAAGTAAAACTCCGTCTTTCAGCTATTTGCAAACCTGCATATTGTTAAATAGAAAAATAATATGTTATATCCTGACGCAAAAAATCACTTTCTTTATCGATATTTTTGCCATCTTACGGACAAAATAAGGCTACAGAATATTTGAAAGCAAAATTAAGATACTTAAAAAAATTACGAGTTATAACACTCTGGAGTTAGGAAATGCTCACACATAATCCTTATCTCTGATATAAATTGCATTTTCTGACTGGAAATTTATAATAAAAAATTTAACACTTAAAACTGTCTTGAACCCTACTCAAAAATGGAAAACGACATGTGCATCTATGCCCGAGGACTGCTTGGGAGACTTAACAGTGTTGCCAGCGACCTTCAGCAGTCATCAACTGAAAGTTCAGGCACATGTATGTATCGACATTAAATGTTTAGAATCGAGTTCATTGAGCCCCGGAACCATCCTTTTAATGGTTATGTTAGTTCTTTTTGCTTTCATAGCGATGACTAAGGGAAAGCAGAACAAGAAAATCGTATCGAAATTGGAGTGATATTTCTATGTATGCTAATTCTGTCAGAAATCTGCATATTTACGAGTTATTTTTCAGTATACAAAGCTCATTTTAAACCATTTTGTTTAATTTTTTTGTCACAGCACCCATTGCATTTTTATTGGATCGACTGAAGCGAAAAGAGTAGGTTTTGGTGCATTTTTCTCTTTTAATACGTTATATGAATGCGAAAGAATAATGAAGAATATTAAGGATTTATAAAATCGTTTTATTTCAATTTAAACCCCAGTTGGGGCATGATTAGGTGTTAAAAGTGTTCTCTGGAAGTTTTTGATTTGTGTAAAAGATATATATCACGGGATCAATTGAATATAGTTCATAGAAATAAGAGTCCAAAAAGAATTAGCAAACTGAAACTGAGGACAAGCAATGGCTGATATGAGCACGTTGAGGCCGCCATTTTTCCGTCTCCGACACAAATATTTTGGTAGAATTCGTTGTCAGTCCCGCATCTAACACTGAATAAATTGCACATCCAGTCACAGATTACACTAAAAATAAGTCTAAAATATACTCCACAGAATGCCAATTTGCGACTGATGAATTTTTGGTGCAGGTTGGGTAGGCATCGGCACAGAAAAAAGTCTTTGCGATAGCTAGGCAGTCTATCCCGACTTTGTTTTGGAGGTAGTGCTCATTATAGAGTTTCTGATAGTTGGTGAGAGCCACTTAATCGTTTCTGACGTAGAGCGTGAAAGTTTCTGTGGACACTGGCCATTGGATAATGGAGTCTGTACGTAGTTTTTTTAAATACTGCAGTAGGAGGCATTAAAAGAGGGGTACGCGTCTCCAGCATCGTAGTCCAGACATTGCTGATGGGTACCGACGAATAATAGGAGGGGTATTAGGATATTGTGATAGAACATTCAAAATTTCGATGCTTATCAAAATTATAATTTCCTCTTGGGTGACATATGCTTTTTTTATCGAAGCAGAGTTGGGTAATTAGCCGATATGAAAACTGGTGGAAAAACGAGGAAATTAGTTGGGGAGTTTGGTATAGAAATCTTCATTATTAGTCGATTGAGGAAATTTAATAATTTTAGTTCAAATGTTTAATAATAATCCTATAAATTGGTTATTGGCACTGAGATTGATAAAAAAGTAACTTTTGAAGAATGGCACACTTAGATGCGGGTATTCATGATAAATAAAAGCAGACACATTAGAGAAGAGTATATTGGGGAAGTCGGTGATTGTGAGTGATCCGATCCGAATCCAGTCAGGTAAATGTGGTTGGATATGGCAGTTGCTGATATATAGAACGTTCCCGGGCTAAAACTGAAGATGGGTACCGAATAATGGGCGAACTCATAGAGTTGTGTGATCTGTAAGCAACCATTCAATCCACAAAGGAATGTGAATCGTCATCATTGGTACGATATGTTGGCTAATAGTAGTCGAGTGTGTGGGGGATCTGCGTGCGGGGAGTGCTCGCGTAAGCGGATAAATAACGAGCGTGCTTGCGATTTTTGTTTTTTGAAACAGTATTTGAGGAAGCAGTAGCACGAGCGCAAGGAGCAGTTCCGGCTTCGTGAGCAGAACATATAAAAAATGCAAAGGGAGAGCAAGTAGTTTGAAATTCAGATTGACGAGTTGGAGAAGGAGATTCAGCAGATTGACAAGAGTAACACGCAGCTGGAGATAACCCAGGCTCAGTAAATCACAAAGAAGCAGGAAGATATAAGGAAGAAACAGGATGAACTAAAGGAAAAGCAGTAGGAGTTAGAGAAGAGGAAGAAGGACTTAACCGAGAAGAGGGAGGAATTGGAAACGAGAGAGGAACGGAATAAGGCTTTTTCATCGAAGGTGCAGATTATTAAATTGGATATTAGTTCCAAACAGTCTTCGTTTTTGGAAAAAATGGAGGAATTGGAAAGGCTCAAATTGCAGTTAGAAAAGTTGGAAGTGCAGAAAAGAGAGTTAATGGATGAATTTAGCTGATCTGTATGCCGTTATGGGTTTTCAGGAACTTCATTCGCTATTTACGCATTTATGATTGATGTATGCCGATAATTATAGTGAAAAATGCAGCGATAAGTACAACATCAACATTGGATTAGGGTTAAAATTAGCATCAGAATTAACAAATTAGCAAGTCCGATTATATTTTTTATATTTTAATTTTGAGGCTTTAATCGCTTTTAAAGGAAATGATAATAAGAGTGGTAAGGAGTTTGGCACCATCGACAAGAGTGGGGATGAATATGCTGGCGATGTCATTTCGCGGTGACAATAGAAACAGTAGTTATTGAATGCGATACAGATGGGTTCGACAGATTCAAAAAGCCTGGTGGCAAGAAGCCTGAAGATCGAACTTCCAAGAAAGAGGAGTCTGTCGGTAGCGATAGCAAGGAAGAGAAAGTTGGCAAGACTAAGGATTCCCTCAAGGGTGGGGCGGATTAGGGAGTTCGAAAGGAAAAGCCTTAAGATATTGCGCACAGAATGAAACAAACCGGGTTTTCGAAATTTATAAAGTCCAAAACTGATAGAGACAAACTTTAGTCGAAAATGCCGTCCCAGGACGGGGAAAGCGATTCTAAGGGCAAAAAATAGTCTCAATAATCGAATGCTGGTAATTTTTCAAGTCAAAAATAAGAGAAATTGGAAGTTAAAGAACCAAAAAGGGTGGGATTTAAGCACTTTCAAAAGAATAACAGACCACAAACATCGAGTGAACAACAAAGGAGTAGTATTTAGAAAGAATAAGCAAAGATGGACAAAAAATAGTCGACTCCTTAATAAAGGTAAGAACAAAGCACAAATTAGTAAAGCAAATAAGATCAGAAGCAAGAGCATATTATGAATGAAAAAAAAGAATAGGAGTTTGATAGGTAGGAAAGGATGAAAAGAGAGGAAGAACTGTAAAAAAGCGAGAGTTTTTTTAGGGAGCAGTTGAAGAAGTTCAAGGACAACATGAAGGACAGATAGAATAAGGAGAAGGAGTAGGAGGAGAGCTAAAATTAGTTCAAAAAGAAAGTTGACGAAATGTTGAAAAAGATAAGGGGGGACAGAAAAGCAGAGGAAAAGATACCTCATTGGATAAGCGAAAATAAGACTTACCTGTCTTTCTACCTTATGTACAAATCGATGAAACCCTTTATATTCATTCTGATTGGTAGTTCACTCCTCTGGATCTACACGATTTTCAGCAATAGACAGTTTTTTGTTCAGGAGGTAGAAAGTGATTTTTTGTTTGAGAAATTGAAACAGGGAGAGGTGATGTAGACTTGGCTGGAGAGGATGAACAAGATAGTCGGTGAGGAAGTAGACGATAAAGTTTTGCTTTACGTTTACGTGAAGACTGAGGATAGGACAGTTTACAGAGTGGTTTCGAACGAGGATTTTGAGGAGATATGGAAGAGCATGGTCTCAAACTATAATGTATAGTCGGCGAGTTTGGGGATGAAGAGGCCAATTCTGATCAAACCCTCGATTCACAGTTCACCAGTTAACTATATGGAGACTGGGAGAAATTTGTTATCGATATTTGTAATGGTGATGATATTCCGTTCGCTGTTTGCTGGGAATAAGAAGGCGGGAAAGGGAGGCATGCGCAATATGGAGATGTTCGAGGGTAATAAAAGTAAGAGGTTCCGTCAGGCTATCAATGTTAAATTTTCGGACGTGATGGGGATGCAGAAGGCGAAGGAAGAGATCGTTGAGTTTATTGATTTTTTGACCAATCCTGAGAAGTATTCCAAATTGGGTGCAAAGATACCGAGGGGAGCGCTACTGACGGGGCCTCCGGGGACAGGCAAGACGATGATTGCCAAGGCTTGTGCGGGCTAGAGTAATGTTCCTTTTTTCACGATAAGTGGTAGTTAGTTTATGGAGATGTATGTGGGGGTCGGAGCTCAAAGAGTGAGAGATATTTTTAAGGAGGCTAAGGAAGAGTCACCTTCAATAATATTCATCGACTAAATTGACGCTGTTGGCAAGAAGAGAGCAAGTAATCGGTGATATAACATAGGTGGGATTGGTGGGGGGAACGATGAAAGGGACAACACTTTGAATCAGCTTCTGGTGGAGATGGACGGATTTGACACCAAGACGAATGTGATTGTGTTTGCGGCTACCAATCAGAGGGATGTGCTCGATCCTGCGCTTACTCGTCCTGGGAGGTTTGACAGGTTGATTGAAGTGGAGTTGCCAGATCTCGAAGGGAGAAGGGAAATTTTTTTTGTTCATTTGAAGCCGTTGGTTCTCAGTGAACAGCATGAATTGGAGGATTATGCTAGAAGGATGGCCACTTTGACTCCTGGGTTCAGTGGAGCAGATATTAAGAACCTTTGCAATGAGGCTGCGATTATTGCTGCGCGGGGGGAAAAAACACATGTTTCATTGCTGGATTTTGAGCTTGCAACTGAAAGAATAATAGGCGGGGTTGAAAAGAAATCAGCACTTATAACCCCAGAAACGAGAAAGACGGTAGCTTATCACGAATGCGGTCATGGAGTGGTATCTTGGTTTTTAGAGGGTGCTAATCCTTTGCTTAAGCTGACGATAATTCCTCGTTCGAAGGGGGCATTGGGATTTGCTCAATATCTTCCGAATGAGAATCAGATATCGAGCCGTCAGCAGTTATAAGACCAAATTTGTGTGATATTGGGTGGACGAATATGCGAATAGAAGTTTTTCGATAGAATATCCACTGGCGCGTACGACGATCTTCAAAAGGCATACTATTTTACAAAGTAGATAATCGCTAAATATGGGATGAGCGAATCCCTGGGGTGGCTGACGTATGAGGAGACAGAGTATGCGAAAGAATACTCGCGGGAGACTGAGTAGAGAATGGATCGGTAAATATTGTCAATAATTGGGAAGTGTTCGGTGAGGACTCGACAAGTCATTGAAGAACATCGGGACAAGATTGACAGACTTGCACAGTGTTTGTTGGAGAAGGAGACAATAGACCAGAATGTTATATAGTAGATACTTGGAGAACGGCCATTTAGGATGAGTAAACAGTATGAGGAGTATTTGAGGTAGAAAAGGAGGATGTCAGAGGTTGAGGAGACTTGATGTTTCTGTTCTTTTTGAGGGTGGGGAGGATGCCTGAATTTTTTGTTTATTCATGCCAATGTGGTAATGCGTTAAGGTTGCCGGATATTGCTAGTTTTATTAACATTTGATCAATTAATGAAGAAGAATCTCTTTTTTTTATAGATTGTTAAGTGATAATATTAATTCATACTGGGGATGTCACAAGAAACTAATCAGAGACATGAAGAGAGTATGCTCACGGATGCCGACTTTAATGCGGGACTGCTATCCAAGTAGAATAGGTTCGACGGTCTGAACAGGATCAAGATATTCGGATATGGGGTCGGACACTTTATAAACGATTTGGTGGCAGCATGTTGGTTCAACTACCTGTTTTTTTTCCTGAAAAGAATAGTCGAAACGTAGGCAGCATCGACAGCTATTCTATGTGGGCAGATCTTTGATGGCTTGGCGACTCCGATTGTCGGGTATATATCGGACCGATACTCGACGAGGTTTGGTATTTAAGCCGATAATTTAGGTCAGCGGACTCCATGGTATGTGTTTGGGTTGGTTCTGGTGATTGCCTGTTATTTGCCGATATATCATGCGTTTCGTGCGGAAAACGTGGTTTGGGAATATGTATATTATATCACGTTTCCAAGTTTGTTTAATGTGGGGTGGGCATCTTTGCAGATAAGTCATATGAGTCTGGTTCCATCGTTGAGTTGCTCCAGAAAGAGGAGAGTAAGAGATATTTATGATAATACAGGACAAGTTGAACAACTTGAGGAATACGTTTACGTTTGTGTCTAATTTTATAGTGCTGGGTATGGGTCTGCTCATATTCAGGTTTATGAAGGATCCTGATCTGGAGTATGCTATTATATCCTACGTGGTGGTTGCGATTGGTGTAACAGCCAGTTTGTTTTTTTTGTATCAGGTGAGGTAGGTTCCTCTCAGCAAGATTTGTAAGGAAAAAGCGTAGGCTTTGAAATAATAGATAGCGGAGAAAAAGCATATTGACGTCAAGAAGATTGGATCCGCCAGTTAGTTTTCGGATGATGAGGGGGGGGAAGTGCATTTGAGCTAGAGACTCAAAAAGAAAAAATAAACGATACTCGATTGGTTTAAAATGCCCAAATTCTACTTGTTTGGGGTGTGTTATATGGGGGTACGACTGTATACGAATATGTTTGGAACTTTGCTCCCTTTCTATTTGGTGGGGGTTATACATCTCGGGACTGAGGATACTGACTCGAATCAAGTGCCATTTACGGTTGCGTTAGTGCCTTTAATAGTCTACATGACATCTGTCCTGACTAGTTTTGGACTGAACATGTTTTACTCTAAATTCGGGAGAAAGTTGGCTTTGCTGGTTGGGTCAATTATTTGTGTAGTTTGTATGGGATCGATGTTTTTCATTACAACGGAGGTTAATTGGGTGATGTATATTCTGGCGGGGTTCATCGGTATTTTCCTGATTAAGAGTAGGTGTGTCGCAGACATTGGTGTTAGCGACGGGTATAAATTTTATTTCAGACGTGGTGGGGACGAAAGCTAAAACCGGGGCGTTTGTGTTCGGGATATACAGTTTACTCGATAAATTTTCATCAGGAGCGGTGATAGCGATAATTGGGGCGACATCTGCGTATACCAAAAAACCGAAGGACTTGGACGTGGGAGAGGTGGATTTAATAAAATATACGATGATTCTCATTCCTTCGCTATCGACGGTGTTGGCAACTGTGATTGTGATGATTTATCCCGTCCAATAATATAAAAAAAAGACGGGGATCGACGGGAAGAAAACTCTGACTTTGGAAGACGAGTTGGTTACATGAGATTAGGAGGAGTGTTATGCATATTTTTGTGTTCATTTCTATTTATTTTATACGGATTTTGTGAAAAAGTGAGGGGAAATCAAAACAGAAAAAACCCAATTATTATAGAAATCATCGTTCTCAATCGTTGATAATGGTGGAATAAAACTCCTAATTTTCGCTGGTGCCTGCTCTTCTGAGACAGTTTTCGCCGAGCCACCGAAAGGTGGAGGGATTTCTTTAGATAATCCATTTGACATTATTCGAAATTCTCTCGTTGAGACCGAGTCGATCACGATCGCTGAGCAGTTTTTTTTCTTTGAGGACGAGACTGATGACGTGTTGGATGAGTTGGGAGGGTGGGAATTGGTAGGTTTTTTCGTCGAAGACTGTGAGATCCATGATGTGGAGGACGAGTTTTTCGATGTCTTTGTTCTTGAGATCGGAACGTCGTGTTTTTTAGAGCTAGTAGAAATGTTGGAGGGTAAAGTGGGCTAGCTTGAAATCCAGGGACTTCAGGATCTACGCTTACATCTCCAGGATTTGCGACTTATTCTTCGACCCCACCCAATCGCACAGCTATGGCGGGTATATTTCTTCATATTTCATTGCTATAAGCATTGAAGATTGGGCCACGATAAACAAGGTGTCCTCTCGGATAGATTTTTCGTTTTCGAGGTATTTGTCGAAGTAAAACACGGCGAGATAGAGTGTGGTTCTTCTGAGTTTGAATCTGATGGCTATTTTATAGAGATATTTGATGAGAAAACTTCGTAGTTTGGCATTGAGGATCCTGTGATGTTTGGTGTAGTTGGAGGAGATTTTGAATCCTGGATCGGTTGCTTATAAGTGCAAAATTCTGGAGATGATTTCGGTCTGGTATGACAGGTGGGGTGGGGTTTCTGGTTGGGGGATGGAGGCTTTTCTGACGAGGTTGAGTTTTTTTTTCTGTTGATGCTGAGGGAGGACGTGGGTGATGTCTCGCCCGAAGCGCCTGGTGAGATTTCTGGTGATAATTTTATTTTTGTCGAATTGGAGAGTTTATTGGGGCTGGTTTTGGGCGTTTCTTTATTTGATCTTCATATTTTTAACGTTCCCAACGTTGACTTAATATAAATATAATTTCCACCTTTGAATTTCTATAATTTGCCAGCTTAACGACCGGCCATTCCCCGCATTTTTCAAAACCAATTCAATTCCCACTGCCAAACCACTACCATTTCGTCACTTATCAGACTCAACCCAAATTTCGTATTATAACTCATTATCTGCAAATTGTCAGACTCAACCCAAATTTCGTATTATAACTCATTATCTGCAAATTGTCAGACTCAACCCAAATTTCATATTATAACTCATTACCTGCAAATTGTCAGACTCAACCCAAATTTCATATTATAACTCATTATCTGTAAAAGAATATTTACAAATCAACAAAAATGCGCATCCTTAACTCTATCTCAATTTGCTAAAAACCTGAACCACGATGAGAAAGTTTCCATATGCCTTTGAAAGCAGCATTTAATTTGGTGTTTGGAGCATTTTTGTTTTTGTTTATCTTCTGTGTTTGTATCAGAATCGTATATAATTACGAAAGTATAAACCCACTAATCTATGTCCAAAGTACATAATAATATCAATGTAGTGCTGTTTTTCTGCGATCAACACAAAAGGTTTTGAATCCTCGTTGATGTCTAACAGAATCCCGGAGACTGATCATATTACCTATGAGGGAGCGTTCAACGAACTGAAATTTTCAATTGGTCCTCGAGCAAAGGAGTCAATGGAGCTGCACGTCGGATATGCACGTAGTCAGAACTAAAGCAGCTGTTTCGACTCCTCGATCAATGACTATCTTGCCATTTTCACTAAAGGAGCAAAAGATGGACAAGACAGAGACGATCGAGTTTTAAATGCAGTTATCGTTCTTGACGTATCAGGTTCGATGTCCAGTGGCCTGACTTCGAAAGGTGAAGGATGCCGATTGGAGTTGGCCAAATAGGCAATCATCATGTTTTTTTCAAAACTGAGGGCAAACGATGCTTTCGGGCTTGTCGTATTCGATACTAAAGGGGATACAGTGGTGCAATGCGCAAAGAAATCGTAAATTGGTGAGCATGCACTTTATTAGACTGTGAAGGGCATCAAAACCAGAGGAGGAACAACTCTCAAATCGGGTTTTGATGAGGCTCATCGAAACATGAAGAATTATCTCGAACAATACGTGAAAGTCAGCAATGGAAATATGGAGAATAGGATCATTATGCTGACTGATGTTGGGGATAATTCCATGACTGACGCCTACTCTTTTGTGGAGAATGTTGACAAAAGCGGTATTCATACGACTATCATCGGAGTTTCTGATGACTTTCGTTCCGAATACTGTGAAAAAATGAATGAAATCGAAGGATTTAACTATTTCTGTGCGACTGAACTCAATGATCTCAAAAAATATCTTTTCGAGAATTTTAGTTATACTTTCTTCCCTGCAAACTACAACATTGAAATCGGAATCGAAAGCAAAAATGTGAAGGACTTCGAAGTTTTTGGCACTGTCGACGCTAAAAGAGTCAAAGAGTACAACTCTGAATTCATACCTATGCTCAATAGCAAGCTGATCGTCACAAAAACCAAGACATCTTTCCCATCGTAACTATAAATTGGAGAGGACGGACAAGTGAAAACATACGGAGGTCTGATAATAGTCAAGCTGAATCTGAAGGAAAAATCCAGTAAGTTTGAGGGGATTGTCAAGTTGAACTACAAGAATCCTCAGGGACAGAAGTACTAAAGAGACTATCCCGTGGTTTTCTAGAGTCCCTTAAACGAACAATACTACAGCGATGAATCCCTGGGTGAGGCGATGTCGGCTTTCCATTATGTTTTTGAAGTGAAGAAACTTCTCTAAGACATCAATAAGGCCGCTGGGCAATATGGGTATACAAATAATCTCAAAAAAGAAGAGAAGAAAGGTTATGTGGAGGCTCTGAAGAAACTAAGACCTTTGACTCCGAAAAGCAAGCTAGACGAACTGAATAAATTGATTGAGATTCTTGACAATAACCCCGAACAACAAGAAATTGACCATTAGAATATGGGAGGAATGGACATGATGGGCTGAATGATCATTTGAATATCTTACGCCTCTGCTACATATTTACCGAATGAATAACCTCATATATATACCCCAGCTTAGAGTATGTTTGGATTGTTGTGCAGATCGAAAATAATGGCAGTTGCTGATATCAAGCCGACATAGGCATACGTTATCCTGAAGATAGTTTCAAAGATAGGTAGCAGCGTTTAAAATATCAGTCACTTTTCCTGTACTTTAGCGTTTTGTCCTTTCGACCTGATAAATTTTTCCAGTTTAAATCGGTATTTCTCTCTAAGCTGATCAAAGTTGCTCCAGATAGCAACCCCGTCGCAGTCGATTTAGTTTTTACCGCTAACTTCTTTCAGCAAATGCTAAAGAAACCCGACGGTAAACACCCCGCAGTCGAAAGTGTTCTTTTGTTTAGGAACATTATGAGCACGATGCATTTTTACAGAGATACTCTATTTGTAGAAGAGTTGGTGCATGTATTCGATTCTCGATTTGACAATTTTGGTGGTTTTGTAGTTTTGGTTGGCGTTCACGGAGTCGTACTAGACCAGTACCTGATCTTTAACGTGGTAGAATAGAAGGTACCAGTGGCTGCCTTTCCCCTCAGTGGTTTACTAGGAGTTGATTATCATCATGAGATACTGGTATTTAGCGAAGTATTCTTGTTTTCTTAGACTTTGGAGACAGTCCTCGTCCCCGACCAGGACGATCATTGAGGTTATGAAAGGATCGATTATCTTTACAGATGGGCATATGTGTTATTACTCGTGAAGCACTGCGAGAATGTGGATTGCTTCGCTTCTGAGCCATTGCTGAGGGAATAGGGACTCGTAGTCCTTTCGGTAGACGCTGCACCCAGAGTGGCAGATTGGCTACTCTATGAACAGATCGTCTTTCTACATATATTCTTATCGGAAAAGTTGGCTGATGATATTTATCACAAAATCTTATTCATTATTCTTTTTCATCCGAAATCATTTAAAACATAAAAAGGTAACGAAGTAAGCATTACTGTAAATTTGTCTCTTAAATTTACGATCATTTCATAATTTGGGTTTGCTACTCTTCGCCCAAGTTTACCGTACGGATTTAATTCCCAATGGAAAATTGGGGAAAGTCATGCATTGACCGCCGTCGACCACTAAAGTTTGGCCAGTGATATAGGAAGCTCCGTCACTTGCCAAAAATATAGCTGCATTAGCAATATCCACTTTTTTCCCGGGTCGTTGCAAAGGGAGTCCTTCACACATTTCCTTCTCTGTTCCTCCAGCATTCAACCGCTAATACCCCTCGGTTCCTTATATAGGTCCAGGGCAGATCCCAACGACTCTGATGCCTCTCGGACCAAGTTAAACAGAGAGATGTCTGGTTAAAGCGTCAACACCAGCTTTTGCAGTTCCGGCATGTGATTGCCAGAGAGTTCCGTTATAATGCAAGGATGCTGAGATATTGATGATGGTTCCTTTTTTTCCGTCTGACCATGCGTATTCATTGACGTATTTTGACAGCAAAAATGTGCCCACGGTGTCGATCATTAGCACTGTTCTGAATCCGTTTGGAGTGAGGTTTTCGAGAGGAGCCAAAAAATTGCCAGCTGCTCCATTGATCAGAATGTCGATGCCACCGACCTTTTCTAGGACAGTTTTGACGGCATTCTGAATTTCATTTTACTTTCTGACGTCGCATGAGCTGCCCCATACATTGGGATTACCGGTATCTGTTTTAAGTTTATGAACGGCTTTGTTAATATTATCAATTTTCCTGCTGATGATGTAGACGCTGGCTCCGTGTTTGAGGTACTATTCTGCGATGCCATAGCAGATGCCTGTAGCACCACCGCTGATAAGGGCAACCTTGCCTTCGAGAACTCTTTTGTTGAAGATCATGTCCTGTTTGTAAATTTGGTGGGAACAAAGAAATGACATAATGATATTGGGAGATATAATAGATTGGTGAAAATCAGACTCTTCTTAGATGGTTGAGTTGGTTTGATCTGAGAAATTATTCCTATTCGATATGTCTTCTGGACAGTGCGAGATCTTGTTATTGAATGACCTGTTATAGTCTGCGGTTGCTTTGGCGGAGGTCGGCGATGCTGTTTTGGATGATGGTCTTATCGACAGAGCGCATCAGGATTTACTTTTAGAGATGGGCTCTTTCGAGAGGCAGGAGCTGCTTTATCCTTTCCTTTTCGGCCATTTGCTACCGATAGAAAGGATAGAAACCTTTTGAGAGGGGATCCACGCGTTCAATGAGCGTTTCCAAGCTGATGTGCTCGTCTTTTCTACCTGTGAGAGACTGGAATATTCTTGGCAGATCCTGAGGTGGGAGTGCGTGCCCGTTTCTTCTCAGGAAACAGTCAATTTCCTCTACTTTCGACACGAAGCCGTTTTTGTGGGGATCCAGTTGGAGGAATGCCTACTATAAGGAGTACAGCTGGGTTTCTTGCAACTTTACTCTGATTCTTCCCAGTTCGATCATCGCGTTTATCTTGCCTTCGAAGTACTTGCTAAGGATGAACTCGAGATCGAGTTAGAGTCTTGGGTTCGGATGGTATGGTTTTCGGTTTTCGATTTGTTTTCTGAGTCTGGGATTCTCGCGTGGAAGGAGTTACTCTTCGAAGTTTTCAAGGGTAACGATTCCGACTTTCTACTTGTCGAAATCTTTGAAAATTAAATAGAGTTCAGCCTCGGATGGGTAGATATTGTTGTCGAGAAGGAATTCGGAGAGGTCTGAAGGAATGAGATGGCCTTTTTTGAACCTGTCAAATCTTTCGAAAACTGATAACGTTTGGAAGAAAGGGTTTTCGCCGATTGTTTGACGAAGCCTTTCTTGGAATATTTAGAGTTGATTTAATTTCACTAGGTATTCGGTGAAGTATTTCGCGATAAGCATTTTCGAGTATATTTCTAAAATTTATTAATAGAAAAAAAAGTGACCTACGTCTGGATGGGAATGCTACATATAGCTTGTGATTCGAACATTATTTTATAAAAGAGTTTTTCTGCGACTTTTGGTAAAGCGGGTGTTTGAAATCAGGCTATGAGTTTAGTATGTTATCATTCTTATCATTTTTGACCATAAATTCACAGATGCGTAGTCGAACTAGCAATTAAAAACCTGGTCGGTTCGCAGATTTTAACGATGACGACCTTCCACTTTTCCCTCGAACATCGTACTCCCGAAATGAGGGGGGACTCCTCGGGATTCTTCCGAGGAACTCTTCAGTCGATAATTCTTTGAGGGCGAGAGGATCTAAGTCCGAAATGCACAGCAATTTGTTCACAAGCTTCAAAGATTAAAAAAAGAAGGAATAGGTGCACTTTGACAGTGCAGAGGGAACTTCCCTGAGGGAGCGGTATGACAAAGAGAGTCTTTAGTACGCAAAATACTTGTTTGATGACAGAATACGACTGATAATCCGGAGAATAGCGATAAAGGCTTACAGCGTGTACCGAGATCGGTAGGAGCATCCGTTCATGGGTTTTTCGATTGAGAAGATGTTGTCAATCCTGTCAAAGAAGCTGTTCCTGAATCGTTTTGAGTTGCTATTTTTTCAGTATGTGTTATAGTAGACGAAGTGGAAGTTCTAGTTGGACGCGATAGGTCGGCACTATGGTCAGTTCAAGTCGTTCATGCACAGCAGCTAGGAGGATGAGAAGAACAGACTGTTCAAAGAATTGGAGATATATTTTCTATACTGCGGGTACTATTCCAAGAAGTCTTTGAATTAGCTCCCCACTGAAAACGTTTTCAACTAGTTTTTGCGGACGATCTGTCCCGCTTTTCGGGAACGCTTTCAGGAATGGACGCAGGCATCGAACGTCATCAACATTAAGATCAGTCCCAAGAATCTCAATAACATTTTCAAGAGACTGACTTTTCATGCCGATCGAGATCGGGAGTAAATTTAAAACTACTCTTTGGTCGTCGAGGAAATTATCGATATATCGCCAGCCTATAACTCTGACAAGGGGGCGACCAAAAGTCGCAAAAACAAAAAAAGGAAGGTAGAGCAGGTCAACGAACAGAGGGAGTATATCCCAGAGCCTTTGTCCTCCATACCTGCCAAGGAACAAGAAGAAGACCTTCAGCTCCCAATCATGAAACAGGAGTCTGACATTTAACTTGTGGAAATTCCTTCCCTGAGGAACAAAAAACAGACTTCCTTCATGTCCATGGTCGACGGAATGGACCCTCTAGCTGTATATAAGAATACTTATCAGGAGCCGTGAATGATTATTGATTGGCAAAGTTCTGTAGATTCAATAACCTCGACTATTTTTGTAGTTTATATTTTATACTGATTAACAACTAACCAATTAGATAATGAACTAATTGTCGATTAATTGGCTAACAAATGAGACAATCAATTAGCTGATTGGTCGGATATCAGTCATAATTTGGAGGCTTCCTGTTTTCTTTTGGCAAAGGTTTGGGCAACGATAAGCGGGAAGATAAGTGAAGCTTAACCGTAGACTTTGACAAACTTGGCGTCGAGTCTGAGTTTTGCCCAGGTATAGGCCTCTGAGAGTTTGGCTCCAGAGTCGCTCGCATCCTAGTAAATTCCGGTATTGACAAAGACACCGAAATCGGCACCATTTTTCCAGATATTAGCATTGAGAATGTGATGTTTGGGGATACTTCCTCCCAATATGATAACTCCGGACTTCCGGGCTCTAATAGCCGATTTGTTGATTTCTTTGATATCTTGGACGACATCGATGACGAGGTCGTTCTTGTAGGAGTTGGTGAAGAGTATGTCACCGATTGCTCCATCGGTGAATCCTGGACAGTAGACGGGGATGTTGTTTTTCCAGCACCAGTAGTAGATGCTGGACTCGTGGTTGATTTACTTTCCCATTCTGCTGATGACCCTGCTGGGCGTCCAGAGTGTTTTATCTTTTTACTGCTATTTAGCGAGGGTGGTGAAGAGTGGGAGTAGGAAGGACTCCAACTTGATGTAGTTTTAGTTGGGGACAAGTATGTTTCCGATTCTGCAATGTCCGTTTTTACGGTTGGCCTTGTCGTCCATGTTGAAGTCTCCAAGGTTGAAGTCTCCGAGGACTTTCATGAGATCCTACTCGATTCCTCCGGCGGTGGTAACGATGCAGTCGACCATTTTGTGTTGGGCAAGGAAGCGGATGATTTCTCGAACTCCCGAGGAAACCATATTGGAGGTGTAGCCGAGGTATATTTTGCATCTGTATTGTTGTCTGAAGTTGGGGTGTGAGGTTTACTCGTCGTCGTACTCGTTGATGGGGTCGTCGGAGAGTCTCCATGAGATCATGCTGTTGATGATGTCGATGGCAGAAGCCAGGTTTGTTGCCTGTATTCCTGTCGATGCAAAGGATTTGAAAAGTTCGTCGTAGTTCACTCCCTGATTGAAGTCGTACCCCTTGACTAATGGCGAGGTCAGCTCTTTGTTCTGAAATAGAATCTAGTTGTGCACTTTTTCCTAGACTTTTTTCCCTTCCATTTTCATTTTAATAATCAAACGCTAAAGTTGGCAAATGTTAGTGAAGACTAATTATCAAAGAATTTCTATGTAGCCCACTTAATTTTATATAATAACATCCAATTCCGATTGGAGATATAGATCAAATTAAAAAAAGGACCGACTGTCCTTAGATGCCCACTCTATTTTTTTGAGTGGAAATGCTTCAGTAGTAATTTAGGGAATTGACTACTTTTATAATGTTAAACATGACGATTTTAAATTTTTTACTCATTTTCTCGCCCTTCTTTCCTTTCTCGAACTAACTAGGGTACCAATTTACATACCCCGTGTCACTAGGAACGACTCGTTACGTATCGAAATCAATAACTACCGATTAATTCCTCACGTAAATAGGAGCGCCATTTCTCGATGTGAAAGGAATAAACCAGGGATACAACATTGTAGCATTGGATGGGTTTACAACAACAACAACTTCGAGTACTATAAAAGACTCATACAGTCCATTGGGACTATGGTCATCCTTTTTCGAGAAGGTGAGCGGTTCGATGGGAACGAAATATGGTTCTAGCACTGAAGAGATACAGAAATCGGTAGTTTCAGCCTTTGCTCGCAATAATTCGATGATTTTGGCAAATGCATTTAACGACTAGGTCGAGATAACATCAAAGAGTGCTGTCATAGTTGCGACAAACCTGGCCGATACGGTTTTGGGGAATAATTTGAATGGGGTTATTATAGAGTGGGAAGACTTTAGTTCCGTACAGGATGGTACTGCTGATAGGTGGATATTGGAGTTTCTGCAGAGATTGAGGAGTAGACTGGCGTTGGGTTAGGTTGTTATTGGTTTGTCAGTCTACCCGAGCATGATTGGTAGAATGGCAATTTTTCAGGATTTAGATGTCAACTACTATGTTGATCTGTTTGTTGTTAAGTACTACGATTTGCAGTTGTAAACGTTTACAGCCTATGAGACTTTGTTCAGTGGGGTTGGATCATCGATGTACCCTCAGACAAACATTAAATCGTTATTGCAGTAATCGAGGTTCACCTTTGATATTTGTCGAACTTTGGTAAGTAAGCCTGTTTCTGGGAATGATGCGACCAATTCCGTGTCGTTCATCAATGATCTTACAATTAATAGTTTTGGAATCAGGGCTTACAATTAATTTGGGTGGTTTGCGGGTTATGCTAATCCGAATCTACAGAGCGATCCCACTCAAAACTTTGTAAAAAGGGCACTCGCAGATATTAGAGCGCAGTGTATCCAAAATAAAGACTGTTTCTGTGGATGAAAGTGTATTTTTTTAATGGTTTTTTGAGTTTTATATGCATTTCGCGATTGATTGAAGATATAAATGACATCTGATTGTTAAGACATAGAGGGTGGCACTGAGTAGGAAGTAAAGATGGACAATATTGAGTGGAAGTAAAGATGGACAATATTGAGTGGAAGTAAAGATGGACAATATTGAGTAAGAAACAAAAACAGTCGAATAATAAACAAAACAAGATAGCGAAGCTCAGTTCCTATAGAAACTTTTGGACCGCAGTGATGAATAGTTAGATGGTGAGGTGCTTCTGCCGATGTATTTTCTTTCGAATGAAGTTTATAATTTCGAAGTAACTTTCGGTTTTCTATTTTAGTTCATATGGTTGGATTGTTGTGTGGTTGGACGACTTTGCTAAAGTTTAGCGAAGTAATTCTAAAGTCCTTAGAGTGCGATCATAACGACGGTTATATTATCTAAGGTTTTCTTATGGAATCCAAGTTTCATGATATTCTAGACTGCCAGTCCGCAGAACTAGTGTATGTTTCTGAACCGGTTCTGATCTCTCTGAAAGGTTTCCCAAACGATCTGTACTACATCACAGTTGGTCATTTTGTCGAAAATGCCATCGCCTATGTTGAGAAGAGTGAGTACTGGCAAGCAAGATGAAGTCAAGTTCAGAGGTGATATTGAACGATCGGATCTATGGGGTGCAGACTATTGCATTTGGGTTTCCGCCAAATTCAGTCAGTTTCGCCTCAATATCGCCGAAGGTTCTGGTTACTGATAGTCTGCCGGGCAGCACTCTATGGGGTCCCATGATAAATTCGTGCTCTTCGCCTTCGTAGAGAATTTTGATGTTGGGGTTGGCATTTTGCAGTTTGGTCCTATTATAATTGGAGTGGGTTACTGGTAGATCCGACCGCCGCTTTAAAGGATTCTTTTCTGTTCGTACTAGTCACTGGCTTTGTGATCCATAGACAGCTAGCTGACGACTTTCCCCTATTTGGAGCTCATGATAGCTCTGCTATCTCCGACATTGGCGATGTAGCACTTGTCACCGTAAAAGAAGGCGACATTAGCACATGATCCTGAGCGGTCAACTTTTTGGTTGATTTTTGATCTTTCCAGGAAGAGATTTTCGCATTTGCTGAACCCAGTCACGATAGCTTCGTGGAGGTTGTTAGGGAAACTATAGATAGGCATGGAATTTACGATTTTTCCCTTGTGATGAAGTTGTGGAGGTTGTCTCTTAGGAAGTCTGCGCAGTCCACTCCCCCATGTCCATCGAATACTCCAAAATATGCTGCTTTTCGCCACTAGCTGCAGTGCTATGGTTTTGCTATGTTCAGGATTATAGCCACCCTGTCTTCGTTGTAATCCCGGACGGGACCCTGATTGGTGGATGCAGAATACGCCTTTATGATGCCGTTGGGTTTTAGGGAGTGTTTAGCGGATTAAAAATTAGATATAGTATGGAGTATTTTGGGGAGAGAAGGACAGGAATTGTTTTCTACTCTGGGCTATCTGAGCCCAATGTTGAACTTCTTTGGGGTTAGATAAACTTCTTCTCTGACAATTTAGTCGGGTTGGCGCTGGGGAGACTTGGACTTGGAGCGAGGTTGGTATTAGACAGGTTTTTTGGAGTTATTCCTGGTGACTTCCATTTTCTTGGTGGAGTTGTAGGCTTGTTTGCGTTAGTGGTTTTATTTGCTATGGAAGTAATTATAGGAGTGGGGCTAGGTTTCTGAGTTCTTGGAGGTAGATGGGCGTACGATTTTGATTTTGCTAGATGGTTATTGCTTGAGAGTGGCACCTCCGCGAAAGCTTGAGTAGGCGGGCGAAAACTTCTGACCGTATTTCGAACTTTTAGGGGTCAGGTCTTTGCGATATTGGTCTTCGAGCTTGGGTTTGATGGTTTTGAATCTGTTGGTGGACATTCGAATAATAATTTTGATTGTAAAATGTCAAAAGAATGATCAATAAACACAGTTATCATTATTTCTGAACGGTCAATCATCAAACTTCAAATTATCCTGTCAAAGGGGATGCTGTTGTTGATGTGATATTACTGTAAATATATTCATCACTTACTCATTTTATATCATTTTTAAATCATTTATCGTCATTTTGTCAACGATTCCCATCATTGGAGTTCCTAATATGAGTGGCAGATGACGAAATTTGCTATTTTTGGCATTGGAATCAAGAGTAGGGTTAAGAAAGAGCTATTTCTCTTTTTTTTGTACATTCGGAATCAAATATGGAAACAGACAATATTTATATTTCTAGAATATTTCCACAGTTGCAACTATAGATAGACAAAAAAATGGTTTTTGCTGGGTGAACCTCTGCGACCATTTAAGACTTAGAAGCTTAGAGGACTGATGGTTTGAGGAATGGTGACTAGATGGGGTTGTACAGGGAATGGAGAAGAGAGGTGGTCAAAGCTATTGTTTGTGGTATTTTTATTTGAAGGGATGTTTTTATCGAATTTTATTGTTTAAATATAATATAATTAAAAGGAATAAATTTTAAGTTTGGGAGGGTGTGTGTCTCATTATAAACCAATAATTTTAATTTACAAAGTAGAAAAAGTTATGGAAGTGAACCAGACCCAGCCACCGACTCTACCGTACTTCTATCATCCAATGGTGATGTTTGCCCAGCAGTACTACTACCAGCAGCAGGCGAACTAGATTTCTCGGGCGAGACAGGCCGCAGATGACCAACATGCCAGAGTTCAAAAATTTCTCGACGAATCCAGGCTCA
Source organism: Longipedia americana (assembly GCA_028571025.1). Taxonomy (NCBI): domain Eukaryota; kingdom Metazoa; phylum Arthropoda; class Copepoda; order Polyarthra; family Longipediidae; genus Longipedia; species Longipedia americana. Next base: position 25,973 of record JAOWAT010297731.1, read on the forward strand.
CCAAATGATATATGTTTCAATTTCGCAATATCCTTTCGATTTCTTTCGCTCTTTCTCATCTTCGGACTGAAGGTTGTCAAGGAAATTATATATATGAGAAATAAAACTCACCAAGGAGTGTATTTTAAATCTTGACCCCTGTCCTCAGTGTGGTCTTCTCTATAAATATCGTATAAATGCAGAGGCGGTTATTCAGTCGATTCAAGAGGAAAAATTGACCCGAAAGAATATTTAATGTTAACTTTATTTTAAAAATATGCAAAATTTAATTATATTCTCCGGTTCTCAGTAAATCAGAATTCGTAATTCCTGATTTCTTTATTGGCCAAATCTTGTGGATTGAAAATAAATCTTGGTTTGAAGAAGCTGATTTTAGAAATCGAGTTCATTTATGCATATGGATAAATATTTTTTTATAAATTCATAAATTTATGTTGAGTCGGTTAAATGGTAGCAAGAAGTATAAAACTTTTCTGAAGCCACAGATTCTTCGGGGTAACTCACTCAAAAGATGCCGAGTTGTGCATCACTTTGACAAAGCCATCGAGGGTGACTCTCCCGTTCTTTTCGAAATCCATTGCAGCAAACATTTCGTCGATTTCCCTGCTGTTACAATTTTAATGGAGAGATCTGACGACATTTTCGAGATCGTCACGTGTGAAATACCCCTTTCTCTACCTATCGTACTTTTTGAAGACATTTTTGAGCTATGAAAGACTCTATTTCTCGACAGGGTTGCTGGTTATAATTTAGATGAAGGCGGGGAAGGTGAGGCCGCCGAGGCATTCTTCATCGTACTCTGCAATAATGTTATAGATGGTTTCCTTTGTGGCGTGGAAGTTTTGCTTGAAGAGTGCGAGTTTAAGGTCATTGGGAGTGAGGATGCCCATGTTGTTAGAGTCGTATTCGTCGAAGGCTTGTTTGATCAGTTTGACGTCTTCCTCGGTAATTGTTGACGTGATGTACAGAGAGGGGTTGAACTAATCAGTCGTTTTTCGCTGTTGCACTGAGTGCTTCAGGGAGGATTTGAGTTTGTTGCTTGGGGGGTTGGACTCGTGCTCGGGCTCTATATTCTCCCTAAAAAGTTACTTTTCAAGGGAGTGTGCATTTTTCCTGATTCTATTTTTGAATGCTTAGAAACCTATTCAGAGCTTTAACTTATATTATATTATGACCTTGTTAGAAAGTGGAGAAGGATTTTGACAAAAAATATTTAAAATCAATTAAGCAATTAATTGATCGCTTTTCGCTGTCTTTCGAGAGTTCTCGACTGGTTTTATCGTTCTACTACAGCAGCCATCGATTTTTTCGAATTAACGATAAATCTAAGAGGATTTTTTCAAAGGAATTCCGGGATTAAACTCGGAGAAGGCTAGTATTTTTTAAGAAAGAGGGGAAAGGACAATAAGTGCATGGTGGTAAGGATTAGGTATGTTACAATAATAAAAGTCGTTAGATCAGCAAGTTGCATGCAATTCTAGCATTGTCACTGTTCAAAGTCAGTATATTCTGAGTCTCCGGATTCGGATCCGAATGAGGCGAACAGGTGTGTTTTCGGTTTGTCGCCAAGACCACGAAAACCATTCAGTTTGACTGTTTTGTGGCACCTAAGGTAGAAAAAAGAAGGTACGTCGTGAGGCACTTGTTTTCGTTGGGAGTTATGAAGTTGAGTCCATTTTGGGACAGGCACTTCTGAGCACAGTGCTCCATGAAAGAAATCTGAGGATGTCCAATATTTTCCATTTTTCTCTTCTATTTTTGATATAATTATTACTTCCTAACTACTTACTGTTACATCTAAAATAATAACTAGGAGTTTTTCGGCTGCGAACTTCTTTTCAAAATAAACATCAATTTGGCTTTTTTCATACATATCACGCTCAATTACTTTACGATAGAGCTGAAAAGAAAGAAAAAAATCAGTAGCAAATATAAGTAAAAACTGTTCAATGATTATGTATGTACATATCACACTATGATTCCAAGTTTCTCGTGTTTTATCCCTTTTTCCTCGTGAAATTCTTTTATATGTTTTTCCCTAACAGACAGCAGATTTGGATTTATAGCTAAAAATTAGTCTTTTGTAATTGGAGAATGTCCTGCGAGAATGAAATTGACGATCTGTAGAACCTCGCGAACTAGCTTTTCGAATTTCCCGATGTAGGGGAGCGAGGATAAAAGATGAAGCGTGACCGTCCTCTAAAAAAGCAAGCTAAAAAGCATAAAATTCAACAATAGAAAAAAGGAAAGAAGTAGCAGGAGAAGGAAAAGGAAAGGGAGGATGAGGGTGGTGATGATTAGGTCTAGTTCTAAGTGAAGCAAGGTACGTTTTTTGTGGATTATAGTAGAAAAAAAAGCTCCGGGGACGCATAGCATCTATGTGAAGACATACGGGTGTTCTCATAATATATCAGACAGCGAATTTATGATCGGTCAGCTGGTGGACTACGGGTACCATATGGTCAATGCGGTGTAGGATGCGGATTTGGTGTTAATAAACAGTTGCACAGTCAAGAACCCTTCGCAAGATGCCTTTCTGAGCATGGTTTGTAAGGCCAAGAGGATCAAAAAACCGGTTGTTGTGGCGGGGTGTGTGCCACAGGGAGACCAGAACATTCCGGAGCTTTCGGAGGTCAGTGCACTCGGAGTTACCCAAATTGACAGAGTAGTCGAGATTGTGGAGTAGACTCTGAAGGGACACAAGATGCAGCTAATGTCGAAGAAGGAGTTACCCTCGTTGGATTTACCAAAAATCAGAAAAAACAAGGATATTGAGATGTAACATAATGGTAACATAGTATCCCAATAAATGCCGGATGTCTGGGTGCATGTACATATTGCAAGACGGTTTTTGCGAGAGGAAAGCTGTTGTCTTACGATCCGAAGGCGATTACGCAGAGGGTCGGGACAGTGGTGAAAGATAATGTGAAGGAAATCTGGTTGACATCGTAGGACACAGGGGCGTACGGGAGGGATATAGGTTCAAATGTTAGCGAGTTGCTGATATAGCTGATGTAATAGCTGTAGAAACACGAGAATATAATGGTGAGGGTAAGATTTGGATTTGATTTTGCAGATTGGGATGACAAACCCGCCCTACATGCTGGACCATTTGAAGACCATAGCACACTTTCTCAACCATCCAAGGGTCTACTCCTTCGTCCATGTTCCGGTCCAAGCCGGCAACAACACAGTACTCATGAAAATGAACCGGGAGTACACCGTCGAGGACTTTAACAAAGTCTGTGACTACTTTTTGTAGCATGTCCCCGACGTGACCATTGCTACTGATATCATATGTGGGTTTGCATAGGGTAAATCTGTGGAAATTTTAGAAACCGACGAGGAGTATCAAGACACTTTGAAACTCATTGACCATTATAAATTCAGGGTTGTCAATATTAATCAGTTTTATTTGAGACCAGGCACTCCGGCTGGTAACCTGGTTCAGGTTGACAGCAAGATTAAGAAGCAGAGATCATCCAAACTGTCTGATCTCTTCAAGTCATACGACAAGTTCGGGTATATGGTTGGCAGAAGCTAAAGGGTGTGGATAAATGAGGTGGAGAGTCACAAAGGTCAGAGGCACCTAGTGGGACACACTAAAAATTATACGAAAGTTATTTTTTGTTACAATGAGGAGCTTCTTTAGTAAGATCTGTGATTAATCTATTTAGTAAGCAGGTTATCGTGAAGATAACTAAAGCTTTCGACTGGCATGTAGAGGGGGAGATTGTGAATTTGAATCCAGAAACTCTGGAGATTGAGAAGGGGTACGTTGAACGGATGAAGGAGGACATAATCAATGAGAATCAGGAATTGAAGAGCAAACGGACAGAGAAGCTGTAGAGACTGAAATAGAAGAAAATGAGACTTTTGGAAGAAATCAATGTGACTGTGGAACGACAAATGAAGAAACGTGAGATGCAAGAGGAAGATAAGGCTTTGAACCCTAGATAATAGATGCAGATGGTGGAAATGCCGAAACAGGTAGGTATTTTGCAAGGTTTGGGACTCAAATCGCCCGATTGGAAATATCTCTACACATCGATCGGACTTTTCGTGGTGGCAGGAGTGCTAAACCATTTCGGGTATTGAGATCGCCTCATTCTGAAAGCGATGGAATGATGTTTGTGGGCTGAAGCGTATTTGTTCGTAATAAATCTCCCGTCTAAAATTATACAATTGAGCAACAAACATAAATGTCTCATAAATAACATCAGTAATACTTCCCTCATATAAGTTTTTAGCTTTTTCCGTCGGATTCTTCACTCGCATTTCCGAGTTGATCCTCGTGAATGAAACTATACACACTATAGTTCCACCCTTCGCGGTCAATGACTGCGAGTTCGCTGATATTAAAGTAGTAAACGTAGGCAAGGGCACTTCCGACGATCGAGAGAATTGTGAAGACGAGATAAACTATCAGTTGGGTGTCATCTACGGGAAATTAATCTGTACTCATTGCTACTTTTGGGGATGTTATAGTTGGGAGTTATAAATATTATCATTTTTGGCATGCAAATATAAAGTACTGAGTATCTTTTTAAAGTTGAATTTGGCATCGATTCTGAACTTCCCCAATATCGCCTTCTGACCAAATAAAATATTTATATAAAATCTGATCAATCATACAAAACAGATGGATTTCGAGTGGTACTAGCTATCCGACGGAAAATATCGTTTCCAAACGGCCCAGTTCACTGAAACTCCAATGGGAAAACGTTTCTATCGCCTGCAACATGATTACATGCTGATAGCAGTGGCTCCCCACGGAGGCCCAATCGCCATCACCTCAGACAAAACGAAAATACTGACTCTGAGAGAGGAAGACCCCTCCATCAGTAATGTGGTTCTGTACTCTAACGATGGCGAGATACATGCGAGAATATAGATAAAAGACCCCTTCCGAAATATTATTATGTTTATGGGATTCCTCCAGGATTAGTATTTACTAGTTATCTTCCAAAAGGGTGAATAGTGGATAGTCGACCCTTTTAACGGATCCAAGCGGAAGTTCAAACTGATTGGAATCCACGACGGATAGGAAATTGTTGAGGCAAAGTCATTCGAAAATGGGTTTGCGGTCTTAACCAATCTTAAAAGGTTCCTCTTTGTGAGAAATGCATATCAGCCTCAGTGTGTGTAGTTTAAAAGTTGTGAATAATAGCTAAAGTTGGCTGATGCTCCTCTGCATTGGACGGTTTTCCCTCCTCGGATGGTGATTTCGGAAAAAATAGAGTTGCATGTCGCACATCCATCGACGGGGATAATTCAGATCGTCGAGTAGGAGGTAAAAAAATACTTCTACAACCATGCAAAAGGAGACCACATTGTTGAGTCCAAACTGCCAAACATTAAAGGAATTCGATATATTTCCGGTCTTTCTCCAAACCGAAAACTTGTCGTGTACTTTTCGGCGGAACCTCTTTATAAGTAGAATCCCATGGATCAGTTGCCGCAGTCGATTAAAAAGAAAAAATAGAAAGGACAGCCATAGGTCGAAAGAAAGCCGTATGGCTTTGCCTATAGACTGATTTTCGCTCCGTCTTTGACTTCATAGTCAGTGAGATCAGATCTATTTAAATTTTATGAACTGGGGTTTGTCAAAGATCACCATCTGAATATCAATGGACAGCCTATTTCAATGAAATGGTGCAGTAACAAGGCCATAATAATTCAATTTGCGAATCAGGAAATGTACATGTACTCCATAGATGGAGACTACGTCCGGATTGAGAAAGATCGGCATGAGAAATAGAATTGGACTCACTTGGTCGAAGAAATCGACGGCACGAGAATAATATCGAAAAAATAGAATAAAATTTTGAGGCTCATACCACAGGCCTACGTCGCTATATTTTAGTCTTTTTCTGAATAGGCAGGATCACTACTTCACGCTGCCTACGAAGCTTTTGAGGACGAAGCCCCTTTGCAAGACGACCAGATCAGAAAAGACAAGAAAAAGTTGGCCTTGGGGGTTGAGCAGTGTATCAAGGCGAGTCGGTTTGAGTTGAAGTACGAATCAGTGACAAAACTAATGAAAGGTACTTTTTTAACCTACGTAGCTGCTGCTTATGGGAAGGCATTTTTACCACCGAACATGATTCCGAATACCATAATTTACGAGGCGATAAAATATCTGAGAATAGTGCACGAGTTGAGAGAAAAAGGAAGGTATATTACAGTCGACCAGTTTGCATCTTTGAGCGATGATCAGCTGCTAAAAATGCTGCTGAGGTATCGGTAGCATTATCTGGCCTTTGAAATTTACAACTATCTGAAGAAAGACCAGGCTTTCAGAGTGAAAGTTTACACGGATTGGGCGTGTTGCAAGGTGGAAAATATGGAAGAATCTTAAGAGTATATTTGTGAGCAGATTAGAAGCAAGCTGGAGAACGAGAAGGGAGTATCGTTTACGGAAATAGCCCATAAGTCGATATAAATTGGGAGAAGCGAGCTGGCTTTGAAGTTGCTAGACTTTGAGCCGGCACTGTCGAAGAAGGTTCCTCTGCTGCTTTGGATAGGGAATCAATAGTCGTACGATAGTTGCAAAAAGTTCTACTAGAAGGCCCATGAAGATGCTCTTCGTTCTCGGGACCTGAATCTATTGTTCTTGGCGATTCGGAAGATGATTTTGAGCGAGAAATTGTCGTAGTTTTAGATGTTCGAGATGTTTTCCAAGCACCGGGAGGGAATTTTTGCTCTCCTCAACTATTTTAAGTTGTTTGATGCGGTGGCTCTCGTCAAGTATTACCAATACTTGGGGGACAACTAGTCGTTGGTTTCCGAGTATTTGAGGAGGGGATTCGATGACAGGAAGTACGAGAACAATCAGAAGCTCTTTCTGATGGCAGTCGAGCTGATCAAGAACCAGGACCTGTTTAACAGGGAAGACTGGAGGAAAGAGGCGATGAGAAAGCTCTACGACCACTTTTGCCAGTTTACCGCCCACAACCCTCACATCAAGTATAAGAATGACAAGGTCAAACCCGTCACTCTGGCGAAGCAGATGGAGATATTCATATCGCGGGGAGACGCCGACGCAGTCGACTAAATAAAAAAAGTCTACAAGTTTTCCGACAGGAGGGCCATCATGACTAAAATCAAGACTCTCATCGACTAGGGCAAGTGCTAGGATCTCTAGAATTTCGTCGAAAAGCACCACAAGAAGTTCAGCATTCCTGTTGAACTCATTGCCGACTTGCTTCTCCAGAGACGATAAGAGACCTGGGCCATGAGAATGATTGCGAGGATGACCTCGAAGCAGAAGGACTAGCAATACACTCTCTTGCAGAGGATTGGAAGGATTCGGGAGGCCATTAATCTGGCGTACGATCGAAAAGATGTCGATACCTTGGAGGAAATTCAGGAAACACTCATTGACTCCGAATTGATCGCCTATCTCAATGAAAAGTTGACTTTGCTCAGAAGAAAGTGATCCATTTCCATTTGAATGTAGATTCACGCAATTGTATAATACTGCATTCTCTCACAAAATATCGTTCATAATTTATCGACAAATAGTTCATAACACGATCAAAATTTAATTTTTCACGAAAAAAACCCCTTTTTCATTTTACGCTCATTAACCATGTCGTGTTGGAGAGAGTTACTGTAAAGTTAACACTTTTGGTACTAATGTGCCCTTTGGGCTCTTTTCATTTCTCTTCTTCCCTCGACTTTGTAATCTTGGGCGGAACACTTATTTCTGACGAGTTCGAGATCGTTGACTAGATGGTCGACTTTTTCCTTCCTTGCTCTTTTGTTGGCTCGGATGTCGTTAATCATCAAGTCGAGACCCTTCTGTGCCTATTAAAATTGGTTGTTCTCAGCTTTCTTTAGGTTTTCTTCTATGACTTCGGAGGCTTTGACTCGGAGATAGTTTTCGACGACATCAGCGCATTCGTTAACTTCTGGGATTTCCTCGTTTTCGTTGAGTAGGGTCAGTTTCAAAAGACATTCACCGGTGAGATTCTACCCCTTTGTCCCTTTGGCCATGAAGATGCCCTCTAAAATGTCATGGTCTCTGTTGAGGTCTCCGACTTCGGTGTTGATGGCAGGTATTCCAAGTTCGAAGACAAAATCTTTGGAGATTCCGGACATGAGCTGAAGGAGCTTGATTTTGTACTACCTATCGTTGACTTTTTCCCACATAGTTCCGAAAGTTTTATTGATTTTGATCCCTTCGACGATGTTTTTGGAGATATTGTTCAGTCTGATCGTCATTTAGTTGGCGACCACTGAGATGATTCCGCCCAAGGCATTGGCGAATGCTTCATCCAAACTTTCGGGTTCTTTTATAAAATAGAAGCCTCCGTCCTTCATCGCACATAGTTTAGTCATCAGGTCTTCGTCGTGATCAGTTCCGAATCCAAATGAGTGCAGTGAGAAAACTCCCAAGTCTTACTTGTTTTACGGCCTCTGGAGTGTGTTTTTGAACTGTTCCTAGGCTCCGCGGTCCTGCCCATCAGAAAGTAGGAAGACAGAAGTGACGGTGTTGGTGTGTTTTCGATCTCTTATAGTTTTCAGTGCCAAGTCCAGTCCGCTGTTAATGTTGGTTCCTCCTCCGGCACCCAATCCGTCAATATGGGCGTTCAAAGCGACCATATTTTCGGGTGATATAGTTTTGAGTTCGCAAATCCTTTTCCCGTAGCTTTGGAAGGTAATGATTGAGAGTCGATCGGAGGGAGAGAGTGTTTCGAGTAGGTATTTCATGGTTTCCTTGACAAGGTTGATTTTGTTTCCTCGCATTGACCCGCTGACGTCGATGACACAGATGAGATCGACGCTGCTTCTTGCCCCTCCGCTGGTTTTGATCGAGCACATGGCAGGCAAATCGACTTTTTCTTTCAGTTTCACCATGGTTCGTTGAGCTCGGACTTCAATGTCGATTTTTGCGTCCTAGTGCTTTTCCTATTTCACCCTTTAGATCGGCTTTTAGTCGTCATTGAAGCTTTCAGCTTCGACTTTCGGTTCATTTGAAAGGGTATTTAGCTTGGACGGGACTGATTGCCTAGAGTATGGATTGAACGTGCTCGTTTGAGATTGAGGCTGTTATTTTAATGGTTGTTTGGATGATCCTTGTCCCATTTTGTTTATTCAGAATTCGATTGTTTTTGGATGTGAATTTTGGTACTATGATTAATTGTAAACTTAATCAAAGAATATTTGCCTATAAATGAGGTATGGTTATGATATCTGACATAATCTGAGGCTGTGGTTGCCAGCTCAGAATTTAGGATCAAAAAGTCAAAACCCAAATGTTTGACGGTTCCATTCTGAAATGACAAAGATAGGAATCCAGTTGAAATAGAAGGGCATAAAAGAAGCGATGTTGATGTTTCTTAGGATTTTGAGTCAAGTAACAGTTAGGCTTTATCAAACACTCGAAAATCGGATAGTGATCGATTGATAGACGAAATAGTAATTGACTAGAGCTATAGAAAGATTATGAATATGTGAAGTCAAGTATTTTCTTTTTCTTTATCCTCGCCTTCTGCGTTTTCACCTTCTTCGGCAGCCTTAGCTTTCCTTTCCTATTCCTATTTGAGCATCTGAAGGTGTGCCTTCTCCTCTTCCAGGAAGTTCTTCATATACTTTTCTTCTTCCCTCATATTTTTGCGCTCCACCTTCTCACGGGCCCTTTCATTCCTCTCATCAACGATCTTTTGTCTGCGAGTCCTTTCGACTTCTTTGGCCCAGGCGTGTTCTTTAGTGATAGTTTTCCGAACCTACTAAACGAGATCTATCATAATAGGTAACAAGATTACCAAGGGACTCATTGTCGAGTTCGTTTTGGTGCCGGTTGTGATCCAGACTTTGGGAGTACAGGTGGGGCAGAAATTTTTCCACGATTTTTCGTTCGACCGGGTTGCGGAAGAAACCATTGTTTTGGATCAGACTGAGGGTGTTGGGCTTGATTTGGGACAGGAATTTCTTGGCGAGGACTCTGGAGAAGAGTCTTCGATGAGTTCTCTTTTTGTTTTATTTGTCACGTTTGAAAGCTTCGAGCCTTTGATTCTTTGATAGGCGGTATAAGTACATTTTATTGTTAGAGTTGACTTTAAAGTTAGTACATTTACCTGATTTTTTTATCCTCGGCTTTCTGTTCGAGGTGCAGCTCTTGCTGTCTGTTGGCCATTATTCTGAGTTCTTCCTATTGGAGCACTTCCATTCTGGCGAGCTATAGGGTTCTTCCGCATAGGACGTTCAGCAAGGGTTAGCATTCGTAGTCGAAGTCGAAGAGTTCCGTATCCCAGATTTGGGTCTCGCTGATTTATCAGAATATGAGATACATATCTTTTCCCAGTTTTGGTTACATTTGATGACGGACCACAGCTTTCTATATTTTTGCTTCGGTTTGCGATGCGTACTAAAACCTGGGCGGTTTGTCGGTGAGGGTTTAGACATACTAGTCTGTGAAGATTTCGATGTTGGCTCTTCGATTGGGAGTGTCCTGAGTGTCTTCGAAGTCAGGGTTGATTCTGAGATTGGTGGCTCCTTTGGTGACGTTGGCGGCAGGGATATCAGCATTTTTGGAGGTGACGATGGCGGAGTAGGTGTTTCCTCTGACGATCCTCTTATCCCACATAAGGTTGTTGTAGATGAGTTTACTGTGAGTTAGATGGGTAGTTACATTTCTTATTCATCGGCTTACTCAACTTCTTTTTACTTGTATTTCTCCTTGGGTTTTACCACTTTTGGGGCTGCTGCGAATTATTATGTCATAGTTTATGCGGGGAATATCTTTGTTTTTGTAATTTTGTTTCTTTCAATGAGCAAATGGTTATATGGATTGAGTTTATTATAACTGGTTTTGAAGTTACAAAAATAAACAGGCTTTTTAGCCACGATTTCCCTCAATCCTGTATCACATGCTTATCTTGACAACTCTTCAAGAAAATTGCATTTCTTCGATAAAATGAAATGAGGGAATAAGGATTATAGGTTTTGAAAATTGGGTGATGCGGATTAATTGAAATTCATATGCTGCGTATATTTCTTAAGAATCAAATCCAATAAACCATTCCACTGGGTTTTTAAAGAAAATCAGTAATCGAATTATAGATATGGATGAAGTCATATATAGTAAAGG